>JAJJWW010008971.1:0-49433 GCA_023531295.1 Papaver armeniacum | reverse complement strand
CATATTGTAAAGATTCAAGTATTCAATCAAGAGAAATCATAATCATTCATCTTAAAATGACTTAGTTGTGTATATTCTAGTGAGGGGTGTAGTGTAGGATTTCCTGCAACTACACTCATTGAGTCCAAAATACCTACAAAAAACTAAAAAACAAGTAATATACGAAATTTACAAGAAAAATAGCAAAGAAAGCATAATCAATTGATAATAATTAAGGTGTTATAGACACCGATCATTGGTTGGTAGTGGTTGGGTGGTGCTTGTGTTAGTGGTGGCGGTGATGTTTGTGGCTGGTATTGCTGGGTGGTGATGGTGTTGGGAGCTTGTGGTCGGTGGTGTTGGTGCTCGTTGAATGTGATATTAGTTGTTGATGGCAACTATGGTAGTGGTACTGCTAGTGATGCGCGCTGGTTGGTGGTGGTGAATTGGCCATGGTAGTGTTGGTGGTCAAAAATGAATATTGGGAGTAAAGTTGTCTTTTATTTTGTTTATTTTGTTTTTTTTTTTTTTGAGTAGAAAGGTTAAACTTGTATTAAGAAAAAATATCAGTCCAAGACTAAGAGTTACAATGTGCTTACAACAAGGTGTTAACAATGTCAGAGTTAATGCACTCTACAATCTATAATAACATTCCTATGAGAAACTAAGTCTCTAAATGAATCAAACTTAAACCAATTGTCCATTGATCCCCATTTGAAAATTGTAGCTTTAACCAATTCTCCATTATTCCCCATTAATGATGGTACCTGTGGATCTTGGTCTTTTACCTGCCATGGTTCTCTTGTTCCTTTCATTCCAAAGCTCCCAACAAATTGCTAATACTAGTAGAGACCAAATTTTTCTTCCTCTGTTTCTTCCTCTTCTAAATTTCCAAGCCTGTAACTGAGTTTTTATATCTCTTGCTTGTACCCACCTTATGTTATATCCGTTGATGAAGTAATTCCAGATTTGTGTTGAGAATGGACAGTGTAATAATAGATGACTTACATATTCCTCTAATTGGGAGCATAGAGAGCATGTAGTACTGGGGATGTTGCATCCTCTTCTTACCAAATTATCTGTAGTGGGGATAGCATTCTGAGCAGCTGACCACAGAAAAATATGCACCTTTGGAGGGACATTCTTGATCCAAATACATGTATAGTCAACTGAAAAAGCGGGGGTCTAACAACCACACCCAAAAATTCGATTAGCAATTTGTATGGACAAACTCCAATATACTTTCTAGAGAATCAACTAGATAGTCAGACTCAATCTAGATAAAAAGTATATCAAAGAGTTTATATCTCAATCTCTCGGTTTGATCTTTACTCAAGCAAGTAGAAATCTGCGAGTCTTTATCAACGAGAGATAACTTGGATGGTACCAAAGACCAATATCCAAGCGTCAATCAATTTAAATCAACAACCCAAAAGGTCGGATATTCTAATTGATTGAACAACGCACAACCTATGATATTTCAATTATATAAACAAATATAATGCGGAATAAAAATAACACAGACATCAGAATTTTGTTAACGAGGAAATCGCAAATGCCGAAAAACCCCGGGACCTAGCTAGTCCAGATTGAACACACTGTATTAAGCCGCTATAGACTCTATCCTACTCCAAATTAACTTCGGTCAGGATTGTAGTTGAACCCCAATCAATCTCACACTGATCCAAGGTACAGTTATGCTCATACGCCTCTGATCCCAGCAGGATGCTACGTACTTGATTCCCTTAGCTGATCTCACCCACAACTAAGAGTTGCTACGACCCAAAGTCGAAGACTTTAATAAACAAATCTGTATCACACAAAAAAGTCTACATAATAGATAAATCCGTCTCCCACGAATAAACATATGCGTTTTGTTCCGTCTTTTGATAAATCAAGGTGAACATGCCAATATAACCCGGACTTATATTCCCGAAGAACAGCCTAGTATTATTGATCACCTCACAATAATCTTAATCGACGCAGCGAAAAAAGATATTGCGGAATCACAAACGATGAGACGAAGTGTTTGTGATTTCTTTTCTATCTTGCCTATCAGAGATATAAATCTCAAGCCAATTATTTCAATTGTACTCGTACGATAGAAACAACAAGATCAAATCACACAACTACAAGAAAAGTAGTATCGGTCCTGCTTCACAATCCCAATGAAGTCTTTAAGTCGTTAACCTGGTTGAAGAAGAAAACCAAAGGTTAAAGTAGAATCGACTCTAGCTTAGCAAACTAGTATCACACGTAAAGTGTGGGGATTAGGTTTCCCAGTTGCTAGAATTCTCCCTTATATAGTCTTTCAATCAGGGTTTGCAATCAATGTTAGCTTAGTAACAAAGCATTCAATATTCACCGTTAGATGAAAACCTGATTAGATTCAAGCTAATATTTCTCAACCGTTGGATCGAAAACTTAGCTTGTTACACACAAACGAAATGTTCAATTTTGGGTTTATGAACCGTACCCAAACATTAACATTTGTTGGTTCAACAATAGTCAACCAAATGGTTATCCATATGATCACTCTCATATCAACCATATTCTTCTTCACCATTACTAGTTCAAATGACTCAAATGAACTAGTTAGAGAGTTGTTCAATTGCTTAGATCTTATGTAACTACACAAGACACAATCGAAGCAAAAACGGTTTGATTCACTCTAATCGGTTCATGAACTTTATAGCCACGGTTTGCAAAAGCATTCCTTAATTTATATAAATATTAGTTCCAGATCAACCGGTTTTAGATATAACCTACTCAAGTTCGCGGACTGGGTTCAGACTTAAGCTCATGGAAGGAGTACACAAACTCTAGCAGAAATTCTCGGGTGAGAACTTCTGCCAGTTCGCGGACTTGGCTTACGCCACTTCCATTTCTCTTGATCAACAAAGTTCTCAAACTTTGGTTCAAGGAATAAGGTCTTATACATATATGTGTTTCCAGAACAATTCTTATATCCTACCAATGGTTATGTAATCTAAACTCTCATTTCAATCATTGAAACATTCTCAGAGAACGTTATATAGCCGTTATTCACAGACCATTTTTCGTCAGAGCAATTTCCAAAGTGATTGAAACATATCATGACTTTCGTCACTAGGTAAATATGAATTCGGTTAAAGGGAAAGCTTACCAACACATATTTCGATAAATAGATAGGCGAGTTAAACTCGGCTCGAAATAGAAAATGTGTATAATGAAAGTTTATACGTCTAAACGACTTTTGTCTCAAGAGTAGGAGATAGAGTAAATAGACTTTTGAGTGACAGATAAGTTCAAGTCTCCACATACCTTTTAGTTGATGAAGTTCCACCTATTCCTCGAGTAGTACTTCGTCTTGTATGATGATTTCCATGGAGTTCTTGAGCTAAACTACACTTTCTATCCTAGTCCGAGACCTTTAGCCACATAGGCTAGAAATCAAGACTTATAGTTTTGATCACTAACATTGACAAACATTCTTGAGATAGCAACGCATGCGAGTTCGACCGAGCAATGCTCTAATAATCTCCCCCTTTGTCAAATTTAGTGCAAAACTATTAATACATATGGAATACAAAAACAAATAAATTAACTTTTGTAGCTCCTATTCCACATGTCTAATCTTCAACATTACTCAAAATCTTCGTCACTTCCAAGTACTCCAATGATCGCAAAGGTTGTAAATTTAGCATCATCGTTGTTGAAAATCCGTAGCTATAACAATAAGAAAACAAGAGTTCTCAATCATTGTTATACAAAGTCATAGTATCATTACACAAATCAAAGTTCAATTGTATCACAACTTCAACAACAATACTATGGTGATATGTATCACTCCCCCTTAGTCAATACTCCATCTCACATGGAAACGACTCCCCCTTACATAATGATCCGAAAACCATATGTATTTGTATTGTGAACTACATATTAATTCTGTTAGAGCATGTCTCGGTTGAACCCGCCAAGCGTTGGTATGTCAAGTTTGGTTGTCATATTTTAGTGAATCAAAACTCATGTTAAGAGTCATTTGATTATGTACTAGAGTTAAACTTTGTATAGGTTAGCTTGAAAGTTTTAGGATATGAGACATTACAAGTATTTCAAGACTTGAAGATGTGAAGAAGCAAGGAGCTACAACGACAACAATCATCCTTCCACTTGAGGTTAGTGATATTTGACTTTAATCTGTTTCATTCCCTAACGTATCTTTCAAGTCGTGCATATTAAAAACATAATCTGCAAGCATATTTGAACTCTAGATAGACATAGTATTAAGGAATACAATACGAGGTTTATTGCTTAACCATTAAACTTTGTAGATAAGACATCGCCATAATCATTTGAATGTTATTGTGATTATGTATGGGTATGAGGTGAGGATTTCATCCTAGGGAACAATGTTTACATGTGTTCTAAGGAAGTAAGTTCATAAACTTGTTTGTGAACCGAAAAGGAAATTGCCAGGTGTTATTGGTTTTGTTATTCATTGCATATATTATGAACAACCAATATGTGTAATAGAGTATAACCGCTCACAACTTGTTGTGTTCTTGGTAGAACCGCTCACAAAGGCCTGACTTATGTATTGGTATAACTTTTATTAGTAAAACCGATCTTAAGTAATCACCTTGTGGTATGATCGGATTTTGTATGTCGACCTTGTAAGGGAAAGGGAACCGATCCTAGTAAGGGAAAGGGAACCGATCCTAGTAAGGGGTGCAATACATCAAAGGGAACCGATCCTTGTATGGGGTGCGGCAAGGTTTATAGCGAAAGGGGAACCGATCCTATGGACATGTGCAACACATATAAGTTAGATACCATACATATGTGAGGAACCGATCCTAGTACCTAGTCAACCGAACTTTTGGGAAGCTAGTATGACTATGCACAATACTCATATGGAGGTAGAACCGAAACTTGTTTTGGTAGAACCGTAAACCCATGATTGTGATTGAATGTTGGTTTGATCAATCACATAGTTCTTGAAAGTCAGATGAACCAGTTCGAAACTTGTTTGGAAGTATGGCAAATCGGTTTCAAGGTAGTAAGTGTGAAAGAGAACTTAAAAAGTTAAGATGTTGACAAACTTTGAACACGTGCTGTGAATGTTTATTTCTATAATTGTTCAAAGATATTCCTTAACGGCTAAGGGAAGAGAATCCCAGGATCGAAACATAAGTAAGTTAATAATCTTTTAATTAAGGTTATTAATTTCATTTTGTAGGAAATTGCTGCATTAGTAATGTGCATTTACTAATTAGATTTTCCGAGAGATTTCGATCGTTATTTTTGGATGAGCATTTCCAGAATTATGAAAACCGTATCCGTGATTTTATGAATATCTTGAGAATATTTTCAGTTTTGGAAATTCCTTGGTCTCAAAACTTCCTTGTATATAAATACACGAAGTTTGCCTTTCTATCAAACTAATCCTTCGTAACAAATGATTTACTCTTTTGTTGTTGTTATTGGTTTAGCCGCCTATTAGGAGAGGAGAGTAACCTAATTAGGAGAAATGTCTTACGGCCGCTCAGTTTAAAGTCTTCTTTGGGATTGAGAATCTCTAGACCGACCCGTTGGTGGGAAACTAGATAATTGCGGTTTATCTTTGTTTTCAATTGATTTGATTGACTAACGGTGGTTGAAATATGATTGCACCTAGTTTGTTTATTCTTGAGAATCTTCTCTTCGATATAAGATTCACTCAAACTAGTTCGAGTTTCGACAGTGGATCTTTAGACTGTTGTTAGTTCTAAAGACGATCTTGTGATAATCCATTGTTAACAGACTCCGTTCTGTGCGTGATTGATCATAAGAGATTCAAATGATTGTGTCCAGGTTTTTATTGAAGATTTAAGAAGATTTGAAGACAAAGAAGATATTGAAGATCTGACTTGGGTTTTATAATCTTTGGTGTGCACAATACTTATTTGGGTAAAAGAGGATCCAATTAATAATCGGTTTATCCTTGTGGTAGATTGATTAATTGAGTAGATTTGCATCAATACGTTTCCTTGTGATTAAAGGTATTGATTGGCTTAATCTTAAACGATTACCTTTGGGTGATTGAACATAAGATAGATCTAAGGACCCGAGGAATGAGTTTATGTTAATATAAACAGAAGAGCCTTTGTCCGACTCATATCACTTGGTTCAATAGAGTTGATACCAAACAAATTTGTTGTTCCTTTACTGTTTGGAATACAAACCAAAGGAATTGTTCCAAGTACGTGACTTATTTACAAGTCGGAGGCGTGGGAATACAGACGGAACTAAGTGAACTATAGGGTTAGTTACTTGGTCTCAACTATACGAAGTTAGGTGTAATTTTGTGTAGCGGCTTAATCCTGAGAGTATTCAATTATGGACAAGGTCCCGGGGTTTTTATGCATTTGCGGTTTCCTCGTTAACAAAATCTTGCTTTGTCATTTACTTTTATTTTCCGCATTATAATTGTTTTATTATAATTAAAGTAAATCACACAAACTTTAATTCCTATTTACTTGATAAGCAATCCTATTGTGTTTGGTTAAGTCCGAACCTTTGTATCAAGTAAACATACTTCGTTGTTGTATTGTCTCGATCTCGTATCCATAGACGATCACACGAAGTGTGAACCTATTAGTTGTATTGTCTCGACTCTGTCCATAGACAATCACTTTCGGAGAAAGGACTTATAGGTAGGAAAAGTTTTAGCTTGAGGTATATTTGGGTACCCTCGCCTTTTCAATTGGTATCAGAGTAGGCAAACACGAAAAGATCTAACAATCTGTGTTTGGTGCGATCCAACCTATAAGAATGAACTCGAGTTCTCATGAATCGACTTCAATTAACGTGCCGCCAAGATTTGACGGAACAATCTATCTATGGTGGAAATCTGCTATGAGATCTTTTCTTCAATCACGAGACGTTAATACTTGGCTATTAGTCATCGATGGTTATACTCTACCAAAGAGAGAAAATTCAGAAACTGAGTTTAAACGCTTAGAAGAGTTTTCGAAAGAAGAAAAGGAACTTGCAAAGCATAATTCAGATGGTTTGAATGATATTATTCATGATGTAAGTCTTAAACGATTACCTTGTGATTAAAGGACCCGACGAAGGAGTTTATGTTAAGATAAACAGAAGAACTTTTGTCCAACTCATATCACTTGGTTAAATAGAGTTGATACCAAATAGATTTGTTGTTCCTTTTACTGTTTGGAATACTTAACCAAAGGAATTGTTCCAAGTACGTGACTTATTCACAAGTCGGATGCGTGGGAATACGTACGGAACTAAGTGAACTATAGGGTTAGTTACTTGGTCTCAACTATACGAAGTTATGTGTAATTTTATGTAGCGGCTTAATCCTAAGAGTATTCAATTCTGGACAAGGTCCCGGGGTTTTTCTGCATTTGCGGTTTCCTCGTTAACAAAATCTTGCTTTGTCATTTACTTTTATTTTCCGCATTATAATTGTTTATAATTAAAGTAAATTACACAAACGTTAATTCCTATTTACTTGATAAGCAATCCTATTGTGTTTGGTTAAGTCCGAACCTTTGTATCAAGTAAACATACTTCGTTGTTGTATTGTCTCGATCTTGTATCCATATACGATCACACGAAGTGTGAACCGAATATTTGTATTGTCTCGACTCAGTCCATAGACAATCACTTTCGGAGAAAGGACTTATAGGTAGGAAAAGTTTTAGCTTGGGGTATATTTGGGTACCTCGCCTTTTCAAATTCTCCCCCTTTTTGTCAATAAAATTGGCAAAGGTACAAGAACGAGATCCTAATGAAATTTCCGAAAGAGACATTTCATGACCAAAAGAAATAAACACACATCATCTTATTCAGATGCAATCATAAAGTCAAGCTAAATGCATTCATCAAGGAGTTTAAAGATACAAGATAACCCCTATAATATTCCACAGCCGCACTCCCCACAAAGATATGGCAATTAAGCGCAAGTTCAAAAAGAACTCTCCCCCATAATATGTCATTCCCGAAAGAACAACAAGAGCGACCTTAATTTTGAAAGAAAAAAAGGATTTCTTTGGACATAAAAAATCACATACAATTTGAATCCAAAACCTATGATTAATTTAATCGAAATACACAACCAAACTAATCACAAAAAGTAATCAATTTTATTGGCCATACTCACATAAGAGAATCTATGGAGCAATGACTAAGTTAATCATGAAAATAACCAACCCAATCAAAAGTGCTCAAACATAAGAAAACTTATGGAGTCATAACTAAATAACCAAACAAGATGATTAATTTAGTTCAATATGCTCGACATAAAGTACCTTATGGAACAACAACAAAGCTAACCATGGAAATAATCAACTTTGATTGTTTTAGTGCTCAACATAAGTCACATTACGGAGCCTCACAATAATACACAAAAAATATGGATCAGGGAAGATCAATTACTGTGGAATACACAAAGATTCATTCTATTTTCCATCACAATTTGCACCATGACATACAATAGACACAATCCTTGAAAAACAAAAGATTTTAACCTATCTTCCATCAATAATTGACAATATAGGCTTAACTTTTGTATTTGTCAAAAGTCCATTCATTCCTTTATCAATATAAGAATATCGACTTACGAAAGACTTTACTTTTGACAAGATATGGGACAATCATAGTTCACGGACGCAAACACACATATCCCATAAACAATTGCAATATATAAAACCATAAAGATTAATACTGCAAAAATAATCTTCCAAACAAGTTTAGAATTTAAACCAATAAATCTAAAAACATGAATATGAGAACGTTGGACATAGCTATGTGTAATCACAATAATGGCTATTCCAAACTCTAGTTATTCTTCTAACAAAAAAAAAGAAAAATAGAAGATTTACTAGACAATATAAGAAAATCGAGTTCGTTGAGAACCTCATATCTCTCAATGAATCCATCAAAGAAGGTTTCACTGATTTCCTTTATCCTCTTGACCATAGAAACACCATGTTCGTGAGTTAGAACACTAACTTTACGATCAACAACTCGAGCAAGCTGTCTAGCCTTGACACACCATGATGAGCTTCTTTTGATTCCGTATCGAAGATTCGATTAGCAAGGATTCTAGCCCCGACCATCCAAGAGTTGGTTTATCTCAGTGAAGATCTGCAAAGTCGACCTTTGAATCATTCTCAAAACGAATTAAAATCCTTGACGGAATCATTAATCCAAGAGTTGTGATCCTTTCTTTCAAGCATCTTCTTTAGAACAAGCTCTTGCAATGACTCACGTTCTTGAGCGTCTTCCTCCATATCAAGATGCACAATCTCTTGAGACTTTGGCAGATTCTCCATATAATTATTATTAGGGATGGAAAAACACAATATAGTTAATATATATGTGTATGTAAATAGGAGAGAGGAACTCTTGTTTTTGGAAACCCTAAGAATTCTCAATAGGAGGACGCGAACGTTATGAACCGCTAGCACACAAACTTAAACAAAAATATACAACATACTTGAGTAATTCTCAATTATTTTCCTTGCACCTCTCAAGTTAGGAACAAGGAAAAGACTACCTGGAATCAGGCGGTTGTAGTAGCAGGATTTCCCACACTACACCCCTTACTCGATTTTGCTTAATTAATCCATTGAAAGATGTAAGATCAAGAATATTTATTGATTGAGCTCATGAAATGTTTACACAGGAAAATAGAATTACACTTAGAAATTAAAGCGTGCTTAAACTTTCTCTCTCCTAATGACTTGCCCAACCATTCCAAAGAGATCTCTCCATTTACAGACTCATTTAGCCCTTTATATAGGGTAATACATAGTGGATGACAGCTAAGTTCCCCTTTATTTTCGGGAATGTCTCTCGAAGTGTCGCAGATGCACAAACATTCACTCTCGACACTTCTTAACCTCGCCAGTCTCACGTCTTCTTTATGTTTTGCTTGCCTGTCGTTATTCATTGCGTCGTTTATTTTAGCTCCCCTCGCGACTCCCTCGCGACGCCGTCGTTCATTAATCCCGCGAACCTTGTATGTTGCGATATTATGATCCTACATCTTGCCTCTTTTTCCTTGAATATTGCTTGAAGAGCGATTTGAAGGAAAAATTCATTGTTGTCATATTCCGTGGTTTCAATTGGTGAAGGAACGAGCAAAAGAATACTTTCCTTAAAAAGTACGTACTTGCCTCTATTCTTTTGCAAAGTTCCGAAGCTTCTTTGAGATATATACGAAGTATCGTCTCCTATCTCTCCTTATATTTCTCCCGAGGGGAAGAGTATCATGAGATTTTTACAATATTGTTTCCTTGATCGCTTATCTTTATCTGTTTCAGCTTTTGTACTTTTACAGTTTTGATTATTAATGTCTTTTCTTGACACGTTTCTTTCAACCACTTATTTTTGACCATTCATGTCTCTTCGCATTAAATGACCTCGTTTTCTCGAGGATCTTTTTCCCCTATATATAGTTTCCTTTTCCCCTCCTTTTCATCCTTTAGTTTCTCTCTGCAACTTTTCTTTGACTCTCTCTCTTCCGCAATTTGCGCTCCCCGCTACTGCAAATCTTTTCTTCGTCCTTTCTAGCGCCGATCTTAATCTCCAATCTTCCATCCATTCCCATACCGATAAATGGCTTTCATCGTCGTGCATACAAAGCTTCTTTTGAAGAAGTTCAACGAAGTTACTCGAGAAGGGTTTTACTCACAACCATTCCCGATCAAGAACCTTCATCTATTCTTTCGCAAGTAGTTTTGATCATCACATTGATGATCAAAAAATTATAGTCTCGCTAGGTCAGCTTCTCGCGACTTCCCATTCCCTTGTACAATCCTCGAGATGCCTTTATTTTATGAAATCTTGGCCCATGAAAAATTCTCTCGAAACATTTTATCAATTGAGTGGCGATTGCATTCGCCTAATGCTTGAATTCGCGAATCGTGAGTGCCGGCAAAGGATCTTTATACCCTCATCGTTAGACACCCCGATTTCACAGAGACTTGGAAATAGTTTCTTGAGAAGTACACCGTAGAGAACTTTTTGAAAACTATTCGGTGATAAAGATGGTTAATGCGAAATCTGTTGGGGCATTCGCACTGAAAAGAAGGATAATGTTCTGAGGATAAATTGCTCATGCGGGATATTGATTGGCACCGGGGTAATAATACTACTCGCCACTCCAAAGATGAGAAATGGTGGGTTGTACCCTTGATTTTAAATGGTCCTTATATCGCGGGCCCTTACGTTCTTCTGCGAATCTCGCAGGTATCATCCTTGGGAATTCAAATGGCCGATAAAGCAAATGAGGTATGTTTCCCCATTTTAAATCTTGCCTTTGCAACTTTCATATGTTGAGTTTGTATAATTTCTCGATCGCCAAATTGAGAAGAAAGTACAAGGATAATCCGTTGGAGAGTACTCACGACCATACTTCGATCGCTTCACGAGTGAAGTAAGAAACATTTCCTTTGTTATTTGAAACAATGTTGTTGCCTCTGTTTCTTATCTTTAACCGTATGCGAAGGTTTCACCAAGAAGTCAGAGCCGCGAAGATTAAAAGTGAGGGTAAAACCGCTGTTCGCAAGGGTAAATCTTCTGCTCCATTAACTAAGAAGCGAAAGGTCCAGTCTTCTTCTCGCCTTAGCTCAAGCTCTGAATCTTCTGACGAGAATAACCATGACTCGAATCCTTCTCTCGCCAAGAAGATTCCGTCGACCAGTTCTTCTATGGATCAGTTATCCAGCATCTTCTCAGACTCTTTCCAAGGAATGGGAGATGCTCCCCTAGCTTCTCTCTGCGGGGCTCTCGCGAACGTGTGTAATGCTACTTTATTAGAGGGCAATAGTTCTTTCAATGGAGCCTCTAGAATTGTGTCTCCTGACTTCTTGAATGCACTTGGATCTTTGGTACGTATGCAGTCATATTTCCACTGTCGATTTTAAATTTTTAAATATATATATATATTAATGATTTTTCTATCTTTTTTTATAGGTTGGAAGAACTTCTTTGAGAGTTGCCTCGGATCTCGAGAGAAGACGCAACAATCTTGAAAAGGAGAATTTGCAATTGAGCAAGAAGATTCAAGAATTAGAGATCAAGTCATGTCATCTCGCGATAAAGATGAGAGAATTCAAAAGTTAAATATCGAACTTGACTCCCAAAGGGATAGGGTGTCCACTCTTGTAACGCTAATCAACAACTTTATGGTATAAGATTTTACTTCCTTTTATCATTTCTATTTTATCGGTTGCATATTGTCGCCTAACTTATTACCTTCGCAGATGTATATAATCTCTCCGATGAGGCCATTCTTCTCCATACATTTCCCGAACCTATGGATAATGATCTTCTTCTCGCTCACCTCAATCAATCTCTAAGTAGTTCCTCCAATAAAACTAACCTCCTTTCATTAAAGGATCTTCAATCCAAATATCATCTTTTGGAGATCGAACACAGATCTAGTTTAAATTTAACTAATCGCTTTAACGAATGTACCTTGATTCCGAGAAGAAAATCAAGACTTTAAGGAAGAAAATTAGTAATCTCATAGATGAGAATGATCGTATTACTAACCAGAGGTGCACAGGCATTAGCGGAATTCCATAAATCTCCCTTGGTGTGCAAGTTGAGCGAGATGAACTCCTTCATCGTAATACCATACTTAAGCAGCGAGAAGAGCAAGTTCGTTCTCTTCTTGTTATTAATAGTGATGATGAATTCCGCTTTGGCTGCGAAAGTTTTAGATAATGCCAGGAATAACCTAGGTGTTGATGTTAGTCTTCATGTCGAGCATACTTCCTTGATTAAGGATATGATATCGATAGAGAAGGTTATTTATTATACCCTATCGCTTTCTTACTTTTGTAGTATTGCTTGTAAATTATTAACTCCGTTGTTGCTTATTTGCGAGAATCCGAGAAGAGGCTTCAGATCGTAATTAGAGAACTTGAATCTGAAAGAAACAACTCGCCCGGAATTTTCCAAATGAAATTGAAGAATCAAACCGAAAAGAACAACAAAGAATCTCTCCTTCATGAGAATAGATATTCCAAGTTGAAGAAACAATTTCTAACGATAAGGAGAACTTTAATAATGATGTTGTTTGTTTCGCAATGGAGGCATGGAGTATGTTTGTAAGGACCACAATATCCCTCTCGCATTCATATCCTCTTCTTGAAAAGGTTCGAGAATCAGACGTTTTCGATAGCGAGGTCCAAGAAGAAAATTACAGCGATGAGAATAATCGATCAAGAATCGATGAAGAAGAATCACCAAAGAGATAACTCTTTTTGTTTTCTTTCTCTGCTTGTAATATCTGTACATTTCTGTATTCTTATTATAGTGTATTTCTTGGATTTTTCCCCCTGAATTCAATCTTCACTCCCCTTTTTTGGTAGTTCTTCCATGTAATATAATCGGCTAACTAACATTATTGATGTATAACTCTTACATCAGAAGATGAATAACAATATTCCATCTTTTCCATTCCCATACTTGCCTCTGTTATTTATCTTCAGATGGAAGATTTTAGTTGTCATCATGTATGTTGTTGAATAATAATTTTATTGTTATGGAAATGTATTGTTGCGACGAGGTCGCATGTGTCTTCATAGATCAAGAGTTCTATTTGCCTTGCCTTATCTTCATAAATGTATTTTATTTCTTCTCATTGCGACAAGGTCGCGAGGGTCAGCCCTTACGTTTTCAAAGCAAGGGCCCATTGACCTTGCCTTATCATTTTGTGTGGTCTTCCGAGTTAGACCTCCCTAATTAGAGGTCTTCCCCTGCCACCTTTCATTGCGACAAAATCGCAGGACGTCTTTACACTTGCATGTAAAGACCCATTGATCTTGCCTTATCATTTTTCAAGTATTTTTTCCTCTGCAGGATGTTTTAGTTGCGACAATATGACAGGCCTAGATATCCTTGCGAACATAAAGCCCCGTGACATTGCCGTCGTGCGACAAAATCGCAGGACGTCCGTACACTTTCGTGTAAAGACCCATTGATCTCGCCTTACCTTCGCGTTAGTATTATTGCCTCTGCAGGATCATTGCACAAATATGACGAGCCTAAATTCTCTTGCGAAAACATAGCCTTATGACATTTGCGTCTTGTTTTGACACCCCTAATGGAGAACGTCGCCTTATCATCTCCCCCGGTTGCCCCTTCAAGGAGGCGAAACATCGGCCATACAAGACTAGCTCCTCCCATCCTGGCCTTAACAACAACCAGTTGTTTTCGCGCCTCTTATCCCTTATACCTATAGGGTTTATGGTTACAAGGTCGCACCTAAGTGGAGTTTTCTTCGGGCGAGTGCAACATATGCCAAGACTTGCCAAGAATGGCCAGGGTAGGTTCATCCATCCCTGGCACTCTGGCTCAACCGTGTACCTCGGCGCCTTGAGCATACACTGACACCAAGAAGAGACCCTCGGTCGCCCAACCAGGGTATAACCTTACATATATAGTTGGGAATCCAAGGTACCTCCTCCGGATAGGCTTTCATGGGCCCCAAATTTTCATGACTCAGGTTTCAGGAGCGGTGTAACCTTCCCCCGGAGCCATGTCGAGAGATACCCCCTTATATGACGCACTTTAGGTCTTACATTTGCCTCTTCGAAATGTTATTCGCGAACTAGGGTGTACGCCATAAAGGTTCGTCCCATTCTTTTACTCGTTCATATTTGTTACATCATTTAATCATTCATGTTTCATTATTTGTCGATACTTGTTTTAAGTATTATCACAATTACGTATTTTCATTTTCTTTCTTAACCGAATTCCCATATACTCTTGTCTGCGAGATTCTCGCACATCATTACTTCAATTGCTACTTTTTCTCCCGTTTTTGTTGATTATTCACTTCTTATGCCTTTTGTTCCTCATATCCTTTGCTTCTTTTTACCATAATATTCGCTGTCTCTAGGCACTCACCTCGCGAGGTATGTTCATCCTTACTTCTATAACATCTACCATCGAGTTTTTCCTTTCTCGATCATCTCTCACATGTTGCTTCCAACCCTTTCTTTTGGCATTTCTTTCTTCGCCTTTCTACATCGACCTCATGACATTGTTTGTGACTCCTTCCAATCTCCTGTATAATACCAATGCCATTTGGATGTGGAAATTTTATACATTGATGATATGTTGATGCGACTCCCAAGATTTCATGAAGCCATGGCCTCCCAATCAGCAAGCATTATATGGAGATTCCACGTCAACCACACGAGAATAAGATATCGGTTGATAATCCTTGTAGAGGTATTCTCATGTGAACCTCTCCCTTTGGTTTGTTTGCAAAGTGCCATTAAAGCCATATATCTTGTATGTAGAGGGGATCAAATCCTCGTCTTTTCCTCCCATCGTTTTGTAAGTATGGTAGAAGAGAATATTCCACCGAACTTCCTGTCGATTAAAATTCTGTTGATCGCCCAAGCAAGCTTCGCTCATCATCTTCTCCATCAACTGGTTTGGTTAATCTCTAGTTTCACAACCAACGGGCTATCATGTGTTTCTCTTCCTTTTGGCACTTCATCTGCGAGAGAAAGAAATAGTCTTCGAGCTGCCACTTTTCTAATCACAAGTCGTTCTCGCTTGGACTCATTATTTCTTTATCATTAGCATCTCTCGCAAAGACTCTCACTGAGCACATTGTCATGAAAATCTTCGATTGTGCGATAAGAGTGACGATAGAGTTGCAATTCAAATTTTTAGCTTTTGTTCCGACCTCTATCACAAATGTTTCCTTTCCTTTCGCCGACAACGTTCCGTGCATTTCGGTGGTGGTGGTAATGTCTGGCCTTTTTCTTCTCTCTTTAGAAAGTGATTCAGCTTCCCTTGATCAATCATCCCGAGAATGATTCTCTTTACGTTTTGCGGTCGTTTGTTTGATGTCCATGGAAGCGGTGGTAAAACAAAAACTCATGACTTCGTTCACTTTGGTGGTGGTTCCATCCCCCGCGTTCCAAGGTCTTTGGTACATCTTCCATCACAAGTATAGCCTCCATCTTTTCCACACTAGCATTCTGGAGGCATCTTAATTGGTTCCCCATACTATTCTACGACTTCTCTGCCCTCCATGGTTATATTGCCTTCGTCCACCGTAAGTTTCTTGCACATGATCTAGCCTCGAATCTTATTATTGCTGTTACGGTTGTAATAGTTCCTTTCTTGTTCAAATTCCTCCTGGTCATGGCTTCCCATGGCTACTATCTTCCGCCGTCCCTCATCGGCCTTCCCTCGTCTTGTCCTTGCGAAGTGCTGTACCGTATTTATGAATTGAGTAACAAGCTTGCGTTAGTGACATTCGAGTTTGTGTTCGCGGCGGATAAGAATTCATTTCATTCTCTTTTTCTTCTAAGGCGATATATTCTTCTGTAGCTCTGGATTCTTGCATCGTGATTGTATTTTTGACTCAAAAATTTGAATGTATAACAAGTTAGTCGCGAAGAGAGCATTCACAAATGAGAGAATGAGATATCTTTCCTCAGCCCGCTCCCCGCCATTTCGCTACACATGGTTCTCCATCTTATTGTCAATCGCCTTAAGCTCTCGCCAACCCTTTGTTTCAACCCGAATATATCTTGAATACCGGTCGTGAAGAGTTGTTACTTATGTATGCTCCGGGAATGTGGCTTGTAAATGATTGAATGACGTGATTGTGTTCCTTGGTAGACCCTCAAACCATTTTTAGTGCTTCTCGATTAGGCTTGATGCGAAATATTTGCATAGTATAGCATCATGATTCTCCCACCTGCTTGATACACCTCATATAGGCCTTGATATGTTGTACCGCACGTTGTTGTTCCATCGAAGATGTTTGTTAATGCGGGAAGATTGCACTTAGGAGGTATTCCTCCCATCAGTACTTCTAGCGTGAAGGGATTCTTCGCGGCTTCGGCGATAGCTTCGTCTAATTGTCTCCTTCCTCTTTCCCTTCTATTGTTCAGCAATCCCTCTCATTGACCGATTCTCTTAGATTTGTTCATTTGCCTCGAGGATTTGATTCTCTTGGTCTTTTTAACTCTTCTCTCCTTCTTCGCTCGTGCCTATCTTGACCTTCTGCTCGTTATTTTCTCCTCTTCTTTCTGGCGCTCTTCTTCGTTTCTTTCGTCAATTCGCACGCCATTGTATCGGTTGTTCTCTCCTCTTGTTTGTCTCTCGACTCATCGCCACCCTCTCATATTCTTCATTAATATTTATATTGGTACGATTTTGTTCCATTCTTCTTTAGCGGTTGTCATGGTTATTACGTCGGATTGCTTCTTCCATCTCTTGATTTTCCATTTACTGCTCTTATCCTTTCTCTCTCGCGGCTAGCCGCGCTTGTTCAATGTGGTGTCTCTCAATGTCATCCTCGATTTCTCGGTTTCTTCTCAATTCTTCTCTCCGTGCAAGATTATTCTCCTTCGCCCCATTTGGGTCATTCGGTTCTTGGAGTTGCATGTTTCCTTGATTTTCCCTATTCCGCTCATTTTGAAGATTTTCAGGTTGTGGAATATAACGATCTTCTATTTCCCCTCTTCTCTGCCATGCTCTATACTCGGATTTTGTGTTTCTTCCTCGTACTCTGTTGGTAAAACTCTCCTTCTTTCTTCCTATCGATCTTGAACTTGATCTCACGCTACTTCTAGATCTCCTATTTTGCAACCTCATATTTTCCATCCTCAATTCATGATTCTCAAATCTTGTCAAGTTTGCTCGTTCTTACGCACTCTAACCGTCTCTCTTCGTGTATTGTTTGTCTCAATCTTTCTAATCTTTGCGATTTCTTCGTTTTCTCCATTCATTCCTTGCTCTCCTTGTCCATTGTTCACCGGCTCTGCTCCTCTTCTCTTTCGTCTTCGAGAATCGAGATCTCCAAGTATGTACACTTACTCTATCATAATCCACACCGTTTGCAGCACGGGGAGATTGGTGGTTGGTTTTGATCTTCTCCATCGTTCTCATATTCATCCTTGACGATTCTCCACATTTCATTCCTCCTTTCTCCAAACAAGTCTCCCACTTCTTCTTACAATCGTTGGTTGCCCTTGTACATTTCTTCTTCTAGCCATTTTTCTTTTCAATGAATTCTTGAGTACCTTCTCCAAATCTTTTCTCTGTTAATCCAAATTCCTTCCAATTTCTACGTCAATCACTTTGCTCGTCCCCTTTCTACCGCATATGTAGTAGGGATTTCCCACACTACACCCCTTACTCGATTTTGCTAATTAATCCATTGAAAGATGTAAGATCAAGAATATTTATTGATTGAGCTCATGAAATGTTTACAGGAAAATAGAATTACACTAGAAATTAAGCGTGCTTAAACTTTCTCTCTCTAATGACTTGCCCAACCATTCCAAAGAGATCTCCTATTTACGACTCATTTAGCCCTTTATAGGGTAATACATAGTGGATGACAGCTAAGTTCCCCTTTATTTTTAATAGAATGTCTCGATGTCGCGAGATGCACAAACATTCACTCTCGCGACACTTCTTAACCCTACTTGAGTCTCACGTCTTCTTTATGTTTTCAGCTGTCTCGTTATTCATTAAATCGTTTATTTTAGCTCCTGCGACTCCTCGCGACCTTGCGTCGTTCATTAATCCCTTGAACCTTGTATGTTGCGATATTATGATCCTACGGCGGTAGAGTGAGAAACAATCCCACTATGATGATTAAGAAGGGAGTTTTACATCTCATCTGACTGCTTTATCTTTGTGCATTTTGCATTTCATTGTTTGACACCCATTCTAGAAATAAAAGGCACAACTTGATTGATATATCCGTCAGAAGGTTTTCTTTGAGGACTAAATCTAAGACCTCTTTCAACAGGTTCAAGAGGATTAGGATAGAAGGGAATCTATTTTCTAAACTTAGATTTACTAGCAACAACCGAATGCTTTCATCAACAACACTGGAAAGCCTTTGAGTCCTGTGATTATTTCTAGAAAGGAGATCATATTTATAAGGTTTCTGGTTTTCTGTGGACATGTGATTCACTGCAGTAGTCGGCTGACTATTTATTCCATTGACAGTGGAAAAAAGCAAATTACGAAGTTTAGAAATTTGTTTCCTTAAACAAAAATAATGGATAGCATAGTGATTCTTTTTCCCACGGAATGTACGGGTTCGTGGAGGAGAAAATAATTGGCACCTGTTTTAACTTCATAGCCATATGAGAAGATTGTAAGTTATGTAAACTTTTCTTGACACAATCTTCTTGCGGAGAGCATCTCGTCATGTACTGTGATTCGTGAGAATTACTTTGTACAGAGGAGTTTCTCCTTAAGACAGAGTTTTTTTTCCAAGGATCTGCACAATTCATGGGCTAGACTCAGATATGCTTCTAGTTTCTCTTTCTCGACATGAAGTTTGTTAAGATCTGATGAATGAGTCTCGATCAACCGTTTCTCTCTAATTGAGTCATCCTTAACAATATCTTCAAGAACACTAATCTTTTCACGCTGTAGAGTAGTTTCTTAGAGAAGTTTTTCAATATTTTTAGAGAAAGACTCAATGATGTCGTAGAGTTCATGTTCTCGATCAAGAGACTTTTCAAATTCATCAATCAGCTGATCATGATCCTAGAAATCAATAATCTCAGCAGAGTTTTTTGAGATTCTGATGAGCTCCATTTCAGCGTTTTCTATCGTGCCCAATGTCGTTTCGAAAAGATATATGTTGACACAAGGTGGAACAATCTTCTTACCTCGGGATTCGGAAGAATCAGATAAGGAGTAATCATTTGAGGTATTCCCAAGAAATTTGGCATAATTAAAAGCTGTTGAAGACATCTTGGTATGCGTAGAAGAGATATTGTCCTCAGACTCAGATTACCACAAACACAGACTTGTAAGGTCTTAAACGTGTTTGCCTGCTCTGATACCAATTGACAAAGCGGGGGTCTAACAACTACACCCCACAATTCGATTAGCAATATGTATGGACAAACTCCAATATACTTTCTAGAGAATCAACTAGACAGTCAGACTCAATCTAGATAAAAAGTATATCAAAGAATTTATATCTCAATCTCTCGATTTGATCTTTACTCAAGCAACTAGAAATCTGCGAGTCTTTATCAAAGAGATAACTTGGATGGTACCAAGACCAATATCCAAGCGTCAATCAATTTAAATCAACAACCCAAAGGTCGGATATTCTAATTGATTGAACAACGCACAACTTTGTGATATTTCAATTACATAAGCAAATATAATGCGAAATGAAATAACACGGACACCAGAATTTTGTTAACGAGGAAACCGCAAATGCGGAAAAACCCCGGGACCTAGTCCAGATTGAACACACACTCGTATTAAGCCGATACGGACTCTAGCCTACTCCCAAATTAACCCATTCGACGTAGTTGAACCCAATTAATCTCCACTGATCCAAGTACAGTTATGCTCCTACGCCTATGATCCCAAGTAGGATGCTATGTACTTGATTCCCTTAGATGATCTCACCCATAACTAAGAGTTGCTACGACCCAAAGTCGAAGACTTTAATAAACAAATCAGATCACCTGAGAAAAGTCTACATAATAGATAAATCTGTCTCCCACGAATAAACCTATGAATTTTGTTCTGTCTTTCGATAAATCAAGGAGAACATGAACCAATCAATAACCCGGACTTATATTCCCGAAGAACAACCTAGTATTATTGATCACCTCACAATAATCTTAATCGCGTAGCGAAAAAAGATATTGCGGAATCACAAACGATGAGACGAAGTGTTTGTGATTTCTTTTCTATCTTGCCTATCGAGATATAAATCTCAAAGCCGTTATTTCAATTGTACTCATACGATAGAAACATCAAGATCAGATCAAACAACTACAAGAAAAGTAGTATCGATGCAACTGCAATCCTTGATGAAGTCTTTAAAGTCGTTAACACAGGTTGAAGAAGAAAAACCAAAGGTTAAAGGAGAATCGACTCTAGCTTAGCAAACTAGTATCACATGTAAAGTGTGGGGATTAGGTTTCCCAGTTGCTAGAGTTCTCCCTTATATAGTCTTTCAAATCAGGGTTTGGAATCAATGTTAGCTTAGTAATAAAGCATTCAATATTCACCGTTAGATGAAAACCTGATTAGATTCAAGCTAATATTTCTCAACCGTTGGATCGAAAACTTAGCTTGTTACACACAAACAAAATGTTCAATTTTGGGTTTATGAACCGTACCCAAACATTAACATTTGTTGGTTCAACAATAGTCAACCAAATGACTAGCCATATGATCACTCTCATATCAACCATATTCTTCCTCACCATAACTAGTTCAAATTACTCAAATGAACTAGTTAGATAGTTGTTCAATTGCTTAGATCTTATGTAACTACACAAGACACAATCGAAGCAAAAACGGTTTGATTCACTCGAATCGGTTCATGAACTTTATAGCCACGGTTTGCAAAAGCATTCCTTAATTTATATAAACATTAGTTCAAGAAAAACCGGTTTTAGATATAACCTACTCAAGTTCGCGGACGGGTTCGGACTTAAGCTCATGGAAGGAGTACACAAACTCCAGCAGAAATTCTCGGGTGAGAACTTCCACCAGTTCGCGGACTTGGCTTGCGCCACTTCTATTTCTCTTGATCAACAAAGTTTGCAAACTTTGGTTCAAGGAATAAGGACTTATACATATATGTGTTTCCACAACAATGCTTATATCCTACCAATGGTTATGTAATCTAAACTCTCATTTCAATCATTGTCACATTCTCAGAGAACGTTATATAGCCGTTATTCACAGACCATTTTTCGTCAGAGAAATTTCCAAAGTGATTGAAACATATCATGACTTTCGTCACTAGGTAAATATGAATTCGGTTAAAGCGAAATCTTACCAACACATATTTCGATAAATAGATAGGCGAGTTAAACTCGGCTCAAAATAACAAATGTGTATAATGAAAGTCTATACGTCTAAACGACTTTTATCTCAAGAGTAGGAGATAGAGTAAATAGACTTTTGAGTGAAAGATAAGTTCAAGTCTCCACATACCTTTTAGTCGATGAAGTTCCACCGGTTCCTCAAGTAGTCTTTCGTCTTGTATAGTGATTTCCACGGAGTTCTTGAGCTCAACTACACTTTCTATCCTAGTACGAGACCTTTAGCTACATAGGATAGAAATCAAGACTTATAGTTTTGATCACTAACATTGACAAACATGCTTGAGATAACGACGCATGTGAGTTCGACCGAGCAATGCTCTAAACGATATGAGATGAAGATTGTGTGTATGATCTTTGTATGAGCCAATTGTAACATAATTTTGTTGAGAAACCAGTGGGTCCAATACATGATAACTTGTCTTCTTCTTCTGTATGCACTGGTGGCTCTCCCAATAAATATAATAACTCAGTAATTTCAGTAATCTCCATATTATTCAGGTGTCTTTTTAACTGACAGTTCCATGAGCCATTTGAAACCATATCTCTTATAGTGGCATTTTTGTTTTGAGCCAGTTTAAAAATTCTAGGAAATTTCTCTTTTAATGGAGTATCTATCTTCCACTTGTCCCAGAATTTTAGGGACATCCCATTTCCAATATGTGTGGCAGGTTATATCTTCAATGACATTTTTACATTTTCTGATTTCTTTCAGAGTCCTCTTTCCTTGTAGTAATGATGAATCTTTGACCCATAACTCCTTGTCATCTCCTTGCACTTTACTTTGCACCACTCTTCTCCAAAGTTGCTTATTTCATGTGCATATCTCCATGTCCATTTGGATAATAAATCTTTGTTTGTTAATCTCAAACTTCTAATTCCAACTCCACCAAGTTTTTTTGGTTTACTCATCTTGTCCACCAATCCAAGCAATTTTTCTTTTATCTGCAGTTGATCCCTAAGGAAATCTCTCATGATTTGTGTCAATTTCTTCTTCACCTTGGTGGCATATGAAATATGGAGAGGAAGTAACTTGGCAAACTGGATAGTGTAGATTTTATAAGAGTTATTCTGCCTACTTTGGTGAAGAATCTCCTCTTCCATAATGCTAACTTCTTTTGGAATTTTTCTATGACAACCTCCCAAATGGATGTATTCCTGCTAGTAGCTCCAACCGACAATCCTAAATATTTTAAAGGAAGTGATTATGTATTGCAGTGAAGAATTTCAGCCATTACCTGCGCCTTATGATATGCCCCCACTAAGAATTGAACTTTTAGATAAATTGACTTGCAAACCTGTCATGGCTTCAAAAATCTGCAGTATTATGAGTAAGTTTTCTGCTTCTTCTTCTTTTGCTTCAAGAAACACTAATGTGTCATCTGCATACTGTAGATGAGATACTCATGTGATCCATTTATAGAAAACCCGGAGATCTCATATTCAGATTCTACAGCTTTGTTCATCAATTTTGTAAATATTTACGCCACCATAATAAATAGAAAAGGAGAAAGTGAATCTCCTTGTCTCGGTCCCTTTTGGGGTTTGAATTTCTCGAGTTGAAGACCCATTGATAAGGTTAATGTTGTGCGAGTTAATGCACCAATATATCCAAGCGATCCATTTCTCCCCAAAACCGAAGCTTTAAGTACATGAACTATTGTGTGCCAACACATTATCAAAGGCCTTGTGTAGATCAAGCTTGCATAATACCCTTGGGACTTTACTTTCATCCTAGCATCAATAAGTTCTCTGACTACCAAAATTCCATCTAAAATTTGTTTATCTTTTATGAAGGCCCCTTGATTTTCAAAAATTAGCTTAGGTAAAAATTTCTTTAATATTTGAGTTAAAACCTTTGAAATCACTTTGTACATGCTGCTCACTAAACTTATGGGCCTAAAATCTTTTGGAAAACCCACCTGCTCTTTTTTAGGGATTAGACTTATAAAGGAGCAATTAGTCCTCCAATCTAGATTTTCTTTAGAGTGAAATTCTTCAACCACTGCCATGAAGTCCCCTTTAATTATGCCCCATGCTACCTTATAAAATTCTATACAATACCCATCTGGGCCTAGAGATTTCTCATTTTTGAAACTTCTAATTACTTGTAATACCTCCTTTTCTTCTATGGTTCTTTCCACCCATTCTTTATCTTCTTCTGAAATATTTGTGAAATGCATGTCCTCCAATTGTGGTCTGGTAGGATGTTGCTCTTGAAAGAGAATCTGAAAGTAGCTTGAGATTTCCTTTTTAATATCTTCTTGATTGAAGTTGTCTTCACCATTTATAATCAACTTCTGAATTGTATTTCTATTTCTTCTTCCATTGGCCAGCATATGAAAATATTTGGTGTTAGCATCACCTTCTTTAAAATGTTGTGTCTTTGATCGACTAGCCATTTCCTTGCATTCTCAAGATTGACTATTTAAGTTGAAATCTTAATTCCACTCTTTCACTAAAAGATTAGTTGGTAAAGATTCCTCCGGTGCATTTATATTGTCTATTAGTGAAGAGAGAACAACTTTCCCTATCACTAATTTTTCCATAAGTAGCTCTACTCCATCTTTTTTAAGAAAAATTTTAAGTTTTGTAATTTTTTGAAAAGATATAACTAGCAGACCCTCTAAACTCTAAGGAAGACCACTAGATTTTTAAGTTATCAAGAAAATCTGGGTGTTAAAACCAGTAGCTTTCTACTTTGAAAGGTGGTTTTTGTTTAACAAAATTAGATGTAGAAAGTAATAAAGCTGAGTGATCTGAAATTGTTCTAGAAACAACTGTTTGAGAGATTAAGGGAAATTTTGAAATCAAATTTGGTGTAACTAAAATTCTATCTAATCTACTCAGAATTGGATCATTTGCATATTAGACCAAGTATACATACCTCCATTAAATGGTAAATCTACCAGCTCATGCACCTCCATGAAGTCATTGAAGAATTTTCTTCCTCTTCTTAATCCACCAGGTTTGTTTCTTTCTCTATTTCTTCTTATAGCATTAAAGTCTCCAGCTACACACCTGTTGTCATTTTCTCATCTTGTTAAGTCTTCAAGCTCTTCCCAAAACTCATATCTTCCCCATTAAGAACAAGGAGAATAAACATTTGTGAGAAACCATTCATACTCCTCCACTTTACATTTAAATTTCTGAGAAAGAGTATTTGGCCCTACGACCTCATCAATGCAATCTAGTACATTATCATCCCATATTGTTAATAAGCCACACGAGAGACCAATGATGGAATATATCTCCACTTGAAACTTTCATTTCCCCAAATTTGCATCACCCACCAATCATTCATTTTCATCATATGAGTCTCTGAATTAAAATATATGTAGGTTTGATTTTCTTCACTAAATCTTTCAAGACATGCATTTTATCTACTACTGTTAACCCTCCCATGTTCCATTTCAAAATTCTAATATCCATTGAGACCATTTGTACCCAATTTTCTTTTGTTTTGTTGCACCACTTCCATATTGTCTTCATTTGAACATTCTATAGTATCTTCCACTTCCACAATGTCATCAATTACAACCATTTTGTTGTTGACTCTGTCCTCACTTAGCATCATATGCTTTGCCACAATTTCAACCCTATACTCTCCTTGCTTTCTCTGGGTCCTCTCCTACATTACCCCCGATATTTTTTGTTGCGTCCATAAGCATATCGAATGTATTGAAAACTACTTGTCTTCTTACTGAATCTACAGTTGCTATTGCGTGTGGAGACCCTTCATTTTGTCTTAACCGATTTGGTGTTAAATTTTCAGATACGCTTGGTATTGATTCAATGCTAATTTGATTATTGTCAGTGTGATTGAGATCCACGGTGTGTGAATTGGAGTTATGATGTTGCAGCTACACTAAAAAAAACGATTGAAAATTTACTAGTTTTGAGATTTTGAATTCTTGTTACCTCGTATCTTGACCTTGACCACATTACTAAAAAATCCCAATCAATCTTTAATTATTTTTAAGATTGAAAACCTCGATGTTTTTATGACATTGTTTTGATTTGAATTTTGAATTTGTGTAGTAGCTTAATACATTTGAAGATGAATAATAATGTACTATTAATTGTTTTCTTGAAAGGTTTACAAGAAATCTCAAGTAATTACAACCACTCTTGATTTTCCTTCTAATGACTGTTTTGGTGGATTTTTCTTAAAAAGAAAAAAGTTACTTCTTTGAGATGTCTCCTATCTCTCCTCATTTCTCTGCGAGGGGAAGAGTATCATGAAGATTTTTATAATATTGTTTCAGCGATCGCTTATCTTTATCTGTTTAGTTTGTACCCACCTCTTTCTCTTCTTAAATGACCTCCACTTTTTCATTCAATTTCTCTCTGGACTACGGTTGTTTCAGGTTATGACATTGTTTTTGCTCGAAAATTTGAATTTGAATTTGATCTGCGATACCTTTTCTATCTCCAATTTATCAATTAGGGTCTTAGTACCTTCCAAATTCGGTGGCGTTTGTGGAATAACTATGGTGAATGTGAAATCTGTGGGCGTTAAGCTAATAATGTCATAATCCCATTCAATCCGAGATAAGAAATATTCTTCTGCCTCGTATCATCTGGGAATTCCAAATGGCACAGAAGAAGAAGAATTATGTTTCTTTGTAATCTTTAGTGTTTGAATTATTTGTTGACATGTATTCTTTTTCTTATTTTAAAAAAACGACACTAATGAGAACGATCGCATTACTAACAGAGGTTTAAGCGAATTCCACAAATCTCTTCTTGGTGTGCGAGTTGAGCGAGATTCAGCCAATGGAAAATGATTTTAAATTGTTAACTTAAATTGGAAATAGTTTTGAGATTTTGAATTTGTTAACAATATTTCATCTTTCCCTTCCATACACTTACTCTGAATCTTGTAATGTTAAGACAGATATCCAGCCTTAATCCCATTCAATCCAAATATGAGATGGACTTGTTTTAGCAGCCTGTTTGAATTATTTATGCCAAGACTTGCATGTATTCTTTTTTTGAGCATACAACGACTCCCCTAAGAAAGACCCTCGACCAAAATAATCTTTAATTGTTTTCATGACTCAGGCTTTGAACCTTCCCCCTGAGCCATGCCCCCTTATATGACACTTTGTTACTCTGTTATTCTAGGGTGTATGCTCCCAATGTTCTCTTTCTCCCATATACCATTCAATTGGTTTTTGTTGATTATTCACTTAGTGCCTTTTGTTCCTCATATCCTTTGCTTCTTTATTACCATAATATTCGTATTCACCTCGTATGACATTCTATGGCATCCACCATCAATTTCTCCTTTCTGAAAATTTTGATGTTGTTCTGATTTTCTTTTGGCAATTTGCATCCTTCCAATCTCTTTGACCAATGTTTGGATGTGGAAATTTTATACATTGATACTATCTAAAAAATTCAAATTTTTAATCCTAAATGTTTCAATCCAGATCAAATCCACGAAATGCATAGTTACCACGTTCGCTGCGGGAATTTCTAGAGCTTTCCATTTGATTCTAATTCTGCAGCACGCTGGATTACGGTTCACCGTTGCTTGTCTATTTCAGCTAATCCCCCCATAGTTTCTCCTATTGTGGGAAAAGTGCTTAAGCCTTAAGATGATAATGCGTTATCAATAGTCATGAAATAGTTTCATGTATGAAGCATTATATAAGGTTGCTCATACTGTAAGGCACACATCATAATTGGACTCCCATGAATAAATTTATCATAAAGATATTTGAGAGCAACAATTACATGATACCATATTTATGGAGATGCTAACTGAGTTATTACAATCCATCGTACAAACACCGCTGATATTGGACTCCTAACCACGTGTTTAGCGGATACCCATTGAATAAATCCTTCACTAATGGATTTTTTTTGTTGACTAAATCGCGGTTTATCTAAATCCCGACAGTATCATCCGCCGATCTGTGGATGTCAAATCCGCGGTTGATTGGGTCGGACACAATTGGATTTTTCAAGGGGAAATTAGGGCTAAGGCCCAACCCATGGGTAACCCATAATATGAGGCCCTTAATTAAAAGAAGTTTAAATCTAGGCCCTGAGTTATTAAAAGACATTCATGCCCTTTTATATATTGTCAAACTGAAATTAAATAAAATTTAAATTTAAGCCCAAAATTATTAAATCTAGGCCCAAAATTATTAAAGTATAGTGTCAATGTGTAAATGAAGTTACACATGCATATGGCATGTGTATCCGAAGTTACACATCCTTATGACATGTGTAAATGCAAGTTACACATCAAAAAAATAGACATCAAAAAGAACGCATATCGGAAAATACATGTATTACATTAATATTCATTTACAATAATTTCTTAACATGTTTGACTAGAAGTTACACACGCTTCTGTCTAGTGGAATTGGGAGTTAAATATGCATCTATCTAGTGTAATTTAGAGTTAAACATGCATCTGATTTGTGTATTCAACGTCAACTCCAATTCCAGCGAGACCATTACCACATTTAAGAAATTATATTTTATGAAGGTAAGTATACGAAACTATTCCAGAAATATAACAACAAGCAAATATAAAATCTATGTAACATATTCCAGGAAAAAAAATATAGTAAAATACCACACAAAAGGAGGCAAAAGTTCATAAACATATAAAATCTATGTAACCAGAAGTTACACATACAATCAGCATGTGTAACTAGAAGTTACACATCTAATTAGCATGTGTAACTTCTAGTTACACATATATTTAGCATATGGGCTATGTACTAAACAGTTACACATGCATCACATGTGAATTTTTTTGTTGTAAAATCTGTTCATTTTAGCATGTGTAGAAAAGAGTTACACGTGCATCCGACTAGTGTAATTAAAAGTTAAACATGCATCTAACTAGTGTAAAATTCTATCAAAGAATCATACTAACAAGGTTCAAAGACAAGTTATCTGATATTACAAGAACAATAGTTGATCCTAGATTCTCAGCACTATAAATCATACATGTCGAGCTAAAAACAAGTTTTAAATGACACAGGGTAACTCACCATTAATTATATTATATCGACTGAAGGCCTGAAGAAAGACGCATGCAAGTCTCACAAGTTTGTTTTGCAAAGTTAGGAGTTACATATACATATAAGGTTAAATGTACTTAGATTAGAAATTCAAAATCAATTGATGCAAAAAAAAAACTTTTATTATTAATTTTAGCATGTGTAACTAGGGCTTTGCACATGGATATGGGTAGTGTGGCGAAGTTACACATGCACATTTATGTGTAATTAGGAGTTACACATGCATAGTGGCATGTGTAACCATTAGTTACACATATATAGTGGCATGTAAACCCAAATCTCTTTGTACATATAAAGCAAAAACAATAAATATTTAACTTACAATGCAACAAGGAAAATTATTATATAGTAATTCTTTTCAATCATCTTGGTAGCACCAAAATCACCTAGCCTAATTCTAGCTAGTTGAGCAATGTAAATAATAAAAATATTTTAAGATATAGGGAAAAATAGGATAGGCAAATGTAAGAAAGAACCGAACCTGGCACAACTTCAACTACCGACGATGTGTTCCAGACCTTACACTAAGACTTTTCAAGGAAACTACCTTAGCATTGCGAGCACAAAAAGACACCAAATAATTAGAAAGAAATGATATTTCATCAATTACCAAGTCATTACTCAAACAACATTTGGTTATAATGGAATCCCTGATTGTTCATTCCAAAGACCACTACATCCATAATCCCGAAAAACAAGCCAACACCTAACTTTGCTAAATGTTCTCAATGTTATAACATAGTTAAAGAAAGTACAAAGTTCTAGTATAACACATCAATTCCTATTTATGCTTTTTTTAACGTCACTGCTAATAAAAAAAATATCTTGTAGGACTCTATCAAACAACAAAAAGAGTATTACACTACATCCAAAAAGTTCAATCAGGATACAAACACAACTAGATACCGAAAGATGAAAGTCAAGTTATCAAGAACACTTACAAAACCCAGGGATAATATCGAAGTTCATAAAAAAAAAGTAGACAAATTGAGCTCTGAATTCCCTATTTTAGCACTGACACTGACCTGAAATGTATTGGCTTGCCATATAACTCAAAACAAAAAAGTGCATCTTCACCAGTCACACCGCACCTCCAGTAGTACCACCACCCGCACCACCATCGGCTACAACTTCCACCATCATAAAGCTATGAACTGACAAGTAAATAACAATGAACAACTACCGATTAGATACACGTTTCATATCATACGATCATTCACATATTATATGCACGTTTCAGAATGAAAAGAATGCAACCTTAATGGAAATAATTCAACATTTTCAATCAGTAACAACCATTGCTATATGTAAGTAAAATCTATGTAACCAGAAGTTACACATTCAATTAGTATGCATAAGTAAAAGTTACACATCTAATTATCATGTGTAACTATAAATTACACATCTATTTAGCTTGTGTAACTAGAAGTTACACATCCACTTAGCTTGTGTAAATAGAAGGTAAGGAACAATTATCCTATCTATGTAACTACTTTTGGCCCGAACCTCCTATAAATGTAAGTACGAAAGCCATGAAACTTATCCTTTGCATGATAATAAATAAGAACCTATTTATATGCGGTATCCTATAAAGTGGAAATATTTATTTAAAAAGATAAAATAACGACAAGCTTCTGAACCTAGAATCGTAACAAACTTATTCACCAAAAGCACAAGAAATTAAGAGGTAAATGAAATCTGTGTACTCGTCATCTCGAATACAACCAATAAATTATGATGACAAGTCATAAACAATGAGTTCTCTGTGAGGTTTACGCATGAGTTCAACTGATGTATCACCTCATATTGTTTGAGACAACTCTTTCTGGCCTCAAACTTATTTTTTGCTAAAAGCCATTTCGATAGCCTCGATATCCTGTTCATCCACCCACATAAAATCTTTCTTATGCTTCCCAATGTCCAAAAAGTACTCCTTCCTTTCCTTGGACGTACTAGTTCCCAACCCCTGTAACAATAAGCATAACAGTCATGCAATTATCCAAGGCCAACCATAATTCACCAATACTGCATAAAGCTAGTGCAAGCTAAGAATTACTCAAGGAGCAATACAAGGAAACTTGTAGTATTTGACATCCCAAATTTCTTTGAACTCCCTCCCAAACTTTCCAAGGCATTGAATAGAATGTGATGACATTCTTATTCTTTCTATGAGTAACCTTAATAAGATGTTCAAAAACTGAAACTAGTTAGGATATAATTATCATCTATCAATATTTGCATAAAATTTGATCAAAGCAGTACTTGAAAACCTAGAGCAGTTATCACCATCAAATATACCTTGACAATTGGAGTTATAAATTCAACTAGAAAGGAAGGAATTTTCAGCAGTGATGGCCAAATGAATGAAAGAACCTTGTTACAAACCCACAATCTTTTGTCCTCTTCTTAGCCCTGCTCAAATCCCCTCAGTAACATCCACCATACTGGACACTTTCTTATTTTCTCAAACTGAAATCTTCCACGACCTCAATTATCTCTCAACCCATCATAAATACCCCACATACCACGCTTTTGTTTACTCTGGTACCTTTGATAAGAAGAACAAAATCGATTCTGATAGAACCACCCATTTCCACGACTTGTTTTATGTCTTGAAACTCCCGCCAATTCTTCACCCGAATGGCTACGAAACTCATGGAAAAATAACTCAAAGCAACAACACTTGCACAGAGACTCAACAAGAATCGATGGCTTGAAATAGTGATGAAGAACTCATTGAGCATTTTCTAACATATGATGTGTACTATCTTATCATAAAGGAGAAACAACTTTTCCAAGAATTTCGAGCCTCTCTCAGATCACCTTCCCTCGCAACAATTCCACATCCAACATAAAACACAATCATAAAATCATTCAAACACAACATTGCAGCAATATTACAAAGATTAAACCACTGATATTGGATTAAACCTACTAATAATCTGAACTGGGAATCATTCCAAAGATTTGTAACACCAAAAAATTGAAATCAAACCTAAGATTAGATCAGAATTCATAGAAAACTTACTTTCGAATAATATTACACCGCGTAGTCAATCAATTGAACCATATCCTTTCTTAATATCGCCATTGAACACTTTCTCATTCTACTGATTTGCTAACACATCATATTGAGTAGAAACCGAGTCAGAAACAAGTAATCGAAGCCGATCTTGTGATTTACCAGCAGATTTTCTATCTAAATACTTGAACTAGAGGTTTTAAGTTTGATTTACCAGCAGAAATCGCATTATGAGTTAATTTCATAGACATTTTCACTGAATTTTTATAGGTTTTGGATTACGAAATGAACGAATCTGAATGAATCTGAGCTTAAAATGATGATAAATCGATGAATAATTTCGAAATATGAGATTACGGAGATGAAATTGATGAAAAAAAATGAAGATCTCTGAAGTTTGGAGACGACGAAGAAGTTTTCTAGGGTTTTTAACGGAGTCAAAGAGAAATGAAAGGAGAAGAGAGAGAAAAATAATAGATAAATGAAAATATCTACTGAGATTCCTCTTGTATATATAGTAAAGGGTAGTGTTGTCATTATTAAAATTCGTAATAATTAATTATGAGCCAGATCTGAAGAAAATTTGATATTTTGGGCCTAGTAATAGCATTTTCTTAAAGTATGGAGTTGATAGTGAATGATCCATTTTGTGGGGCTTCTATATATTGAACCCATATAGTAGGGGGTTATAGTATTTTTCACTTTTTCAAATCCACAACTTTGACGGATTGGACGCGGTGACCCCTAATCCGCAACCGTCTTGCACACCCCTACTGGTGACCACCGCGGATGCCCTTGACCTGGCTTCGTCAGGGGTGTTAAACCGAGCTGAGCTTGACCCATCAAAGGGTGTGCAATTGCACGAACCATTTTTGGGGACTACTCAAAAATGGAGGGGGACTACTCTTCAATTTTTGGGTGGATATTAGAAGTAATAATGAGTCACGCCTTATCTAAGTTTTTTTTAATGCCAAACTTGCCCTTGGTAATTAAATTAGTTAGTGCAATGATTAATTAGTGTTAGTGTAATGATTAATTAGTGAGGTTTGATTAATTAGTTGGGTGTTTTTAAAAGAATAATTTTTGAGAAGAAGGGGTTTTGTTTTTTTTTCTTTTTTGTTTTTAAGATGGTTGATTTCAAATGAGGGTTTTGGGTAGTTAGGTATACTTCAAATTTAGTTAATGTTGCTTGAATTGGCAAAAACTTTCGAAAAAAATGAAAAATTTATAAACTAATTTCGACCATGGAAATAAAGTTCGGCTACGACATCTGAAGAACAAGTAGCCGAACTCATTTGCAAGTGTAGTTCGGCTAATGGTTCAAGACACAGTAGCGAACTCGGCCTTTAATGGAGTTTTTGCTTTCGAGAGAAAAGTTTGGCTAGGAAAAAAGTTGCGACGTAACCGAACTAAAAGTTCTGGGAAAAAAAGAAAATTGACGAACCGAACTCAATATATGGTTTTCAGAGAAAAGTTCTTGCCAGGAGAAAAAAAGCGAACCTTAGAACTAAAAGTTCTGCCAGGGAAAAAAAAAGGAAAAAAAGTTGCGACGTAAATCAAACTAAAAGTTAATTTGGGAAAAAATTACGAGGTAACCGAACTTTTCCTGAAAGAAAAACTCCATTAAAAGGCGAGTTCGGCTAGTTCGACAAATTGTTTCACATAATTCCTAGCCGAACATCTCGCAACTTCCATTTTCAACTCATTTTTGATGATTACTACTCATCTTTTTCAACCAAGTAATGGGTTTGTAGATTTTTTTTTTTGAATCGAGACGATGAAGCGGAAAGAAGTTATAAGGAAATGAACCTCTAATAAGAATGTCCGACGGTGGAAAAATGTAATGGATTTGTTATAATTTTGATTTTGATTTTAATTTTGTTTTTGTTAATGATTTAGATTAGGTTATATATATGTATATTTATTAGATTAGTTTTAATTTTAATTAGGTTAAGGGTAGGTTAGTCATTTCCACACTTTAGACACCCCTTATAAGTATAGGGTAGACATTTCTATCACAAAGTAGTCCCCTCCATTTTTGAGTAGTCCCAAAAAAATGGTTCAATTGCACCCGGCCCAGCTGGCTCCAAAGCCCAATTTAAGCCCAACATCAAATTATATAGTACTATATACAAGCCTCAATTCTCTTCTTTGCACCCCTAAAAATGAAAATTGTAACCCAAGGCAAAATTTGGCACCCCCAACTTTGAAATCTTGGCTCCCCCACTTAAACGTCCTGTCTCTACCGGGAGCACACTGTGAAATTTGTGGTGAATATACGTCAACTGAAAATCTGAAGGAAGTTTCATGGACTGTCACCTGAACAATAAGTCATGAACAAAATGTCATATTCTTCCTGCAAGAAAAATTATGTAGGATATTGTCAATAAAAGTCAAGGAGTTGAAGTCAAATTATCCTTAGTCAACCTAATCAAATCCAGTATGTTAGAAAACCTTTGTTAGAACTAAATTATTTCAAGAAATCTCATAATCTAACACAGATGATCAAATCTTTTATCTTTATTTCTAGAACTAAATTGAAAAAAGTAACCAATGAATTGACTTAAAATAAAAAAAAGAACATTGAACTTCTAGATTTGGACTAGTTCATGCCTATATTAGTTGAAAGTAGATTTTAAAAGATTTTAATATGTTGATGGCATTGTATATATAGAGCTAACTCTGAGACACTAAAAGCATATCATTCATCACATCTTGTTCCATATCCAGATATACAAGAAATTAAGCAACACACACTAAATATGATGATGAGTTCATCTCATATTCTCCCCTTATTTACATTCCTTGTATTAGTATTCTTCTCAGGTGGTTCTTGGGCAGCTAATAATTCACTTCATGGAGATTTTCTCCAATGCATTAAGAAGAATGAGTACTCTTCAATTCCAATCCCAATTTTTACACCTGATAATTCTTCATTTACAACTATCTTTCGGTCTTCGGCTCGGAACCTTAGATTTTTAACACCCAACTCAACACAAACACCTCAGTTTATAATTACACCAACCCATGAATCTCATGTTCAATCAGCTGTAGTTTGTAGTCAAAAACATGGGTCGATCTTAAAAGCACAAGCGGTGGTCATGACGTCGAAGGGCTATCTTACGTATCTGACACGCCGTACGTATTGGTTTGACTTGATCAATTTTCGAGACATTACTGTTGATTTAAAAGAAAAGACTGCATGATTCAAGCTGGTGCTTCACTTGGGGAGGTTTATTATCGCTGCAAACAAGAGCAACAACACCTCAGTTTTCCGGCAGGGTTTTGTCCTACTGTAGGTGTTGCTGGACATTAGCGGAGGTGGGTTTGTGCTTTTGGTACGAAAATATGGTCTTGCGTCAGACCAGGTCATTGATGCTCATTGTCACCGTTGACGGCAAAATTTACACCAGAGAAACCATGGGGAAAAGATCTGTATTGGGCTATTAGAGGAGGTGGTGCTAATAACTTGGAGTGCTTCTTTCCTGGAAGGTCAAGTTGGTTCCTGTCACACCTGTCGTGACTGTTGCTACAATCACAGAACATTAGAACAAGGTGCGACGGACTAGTTCAAGTGGCAATTTGTTGCCGATAGACTCCACGAGGACGTCTACATTGGGCTCACATTTTCTGTCGCTAACTCTAGCCGGAGCAGGGAGGTAAAACGGTATCAGTCCAATTGGCGTTCTTGTTCTTAGGAGGCAGTGACACTTCTTGAGCTCATGGAAGAGAGCTTCCCTGAACTGGGTTTGAAAACGCAACGAAACTACTGAAATGAAATGGGTAGAATCTCATGTATACTTCTATGCACGAGGTAGACCAATCGAGCTATTATGGGATAGAGATCATGCAACAAAGAGTTTCCTAAAATAAAGCTGATTACGTGAGGGAACCAATATCAAAATCCGGTTTAGCGATTTGGAGAAGGTTTGTGGAGGAGATTCCACCGGTATGTTATGGACTCCTTTTTGGTGGTAGAACGAGATTTCGGAATTTGAAACTCCTTACCCACATAGAGTTGGCAATATTTACAACATTATGTACGTTGAAATTGGTTGAATGAAACTGAATCAGAGAAGCAGATTGGATTGGATGAGAAGGTTTTATAACCCATGGCTCGTTATGCTTCCAAGAATCCAAGATCAGCATATCATCAACTACAAAGATCTCGACTTAGGAGTTAACAGTAACAATGTTAGCGAGGCAGTGAGGTACGTACAAGCAAGATCATGGGGTACAAATACTAAACATAACTTTGAAAGATTAGTTAAAGTTAAGAGCATGGTTGATCCTAGTAATTTCTTCAAGAACAAACAAAGTATTCCTCCTGTTAGTACTTGAAAAGCTGTAGAAGAATATCATCGACAAACAGACCTTAACTACTTATACATAAACATAAACCATATATATATTTCAAAATAATTAATACAGTACAGATTCATATAAGCTGCATTTGTATTATTATTATTTTTTTCTTTTCTATGTAATAAACTTTGAAAGAGTTGATTAGGTCTTTCAAATTTTTCTTTGTATTGGTTTTATACTTTATTTTATTTTTATATATATATATATATGATGATTACTTATGTTGAACCTAAGTAGTAAATTAAGATTTTGTGTTTAGTTACAAGTTAAAATCAAGACTTTACGTTCTATTTTAAAGTCTGAAAAAAAAAATAGTCTAATGTTGTTGCTGTGGCCGAAATGTTTTTCAATATTATGATGTAAATTTACACTTTTAGGTGACATTTGCACAAACATTTCCGTCTTTGCCTATAACTAAAGACAATGTTATCAAAAAATTTCATTTTAGTTCTTTGGTGACAATTTGTGTACATATATGCACTCAAGTTTATTTAATGAATCAAGATCCACTTCAATGAAACAATGGAATGTAGTTCGCGATTTATCAAAATAAAATAAAATGCACCTATATAGCCAAAAGGGCAAGTTGATTGGTGGTTCAAAATGTCCAAAAGAATCTTTTAATTTACCACGCTCATACAACATTTCTTCTCGCTTCTTCGAAAAAACCAGATCTTCCTCTCTCTCCACCCACCACCACCATCATCAACTATAACCATCTCTACCACCACTACCACCAACGATACTACAACCACCACCATCCGCATCTCAACAAACTACAAACCAACACCACCACCTCTCACCACCAGTAACCATCGACGATACTACAACCACCAACATCGACATCTACAACAACTACAACACCACCACCACTTTCCACCACCGCAAACATCAACATCATCGTCAACATTGATATCACCACCACCACAAAACACCTAAGGCAACCCTAATTAAATGGAGAGTTCTCAAATTCATTCAAACCAAAATTAGTTTTTCTCTTCCATCAATTTCTTGGTAAGTTTCTCGATCCTAATTCTTTTTCATGATTTTATTACGAGAACTCATCAATTTCACACGACCGATGTTAATAACCCAATTTCTGAAATGAATCATTTTTATGAGCGAAATTTCATTCGCTTTTTTCTTCTTGTGTAAATCTAGCTTTTAAACATGATTGAAAATGGTTTGGTTAAATCGGTTTCATCTTGGTTTAAGTTTTGTAAAATTCACTTTAAAAATTCATTGAATTTTGTTTGTATGTAACTAGTTTCATCTAGGTTAAGCTTATGTAAAATCTAGTGAAATTTATTGAATTTGCCAATTTTGGAATTTAAATTGTTTTCATGTTTCATCCTGAAACTTTTTTTTTTTTTTTTTTTGTTGTATGGTGGGAAGGATGAAATATTCATCTTTTACACATTGATATAATTTAAAACATGGATGAAACCAATTTCATCTTTTTTGTCAGAAAATATGTAGGATGAAAAACTAGTTTCATATAGTTTATTCATTGATAAATCGTCAGAATACTCATCTAGTTGTAAACTTTCGCTATTGATATGACGGTTTCATCCCCAGTTTACACATTGATATAGATCGATTTTCATCGGGAATACTCGGGATGAAACCAATTTCATCTAGTTGTGGATCGAAATATTTTTTTTTGTCAAAATATGCAGGATGAAAACTAGTTTCATATAGTTTATTCATCGATATACCATTTTTCGTCGAGAATACTCAACTAGAAAACCAATTTCATCTAGTTGTAAACTTTCATATAGCTATATTTTCGCCAAATGTGCGGATTTAAACCAGGTTTCATATAACTTACATATTGATATACCTCAATTTTCATCGAAATACTCGGGATGAAACCGATTTTATCTAGTTGTAACCTGCATTGCTATTTGTTTTTTTGTCAAAAATACGTAGATGAAACTAGTTTTATCTAGTTCTAGACTATGATATAATTGTATTTTCATCTAATATCTTTGGATGAAATCGGTTTCATCTCGCTTTGAAGCGTGTTATACACTGGATTTTCATTACTAGATTACTAATCCAAGTTTTACATGCCCGTATTACATGAAATGTCAACACCATTTCGAGAATGGCCCTATGTCCTTTCAATTTCAATCCGATTCATACAAAAAAACTCCACTTAGATAGCTTTTACACACCGATTTGGTGCTCAAGAGGGGAAATGAGGGCAACAAAAGTTTTATAATTGAGGGCAATCAAATGAGGGCACCCCCTATGTACATGTTCTTTCTTCCTTAATGGTGATTGTATTTCCTTTTCCCCAGTCCTTCCAAATGGAAAGGGGATTATGCAGGTTTGATGGTCTCTAAGGATTAGGCGAGGTGCAGTTATGGATCCATTTGCTAGTTGTAGTTAGAGAAGAACGGGTTGAAGGAGTGGATGGAGTTATGAAATGAAGGTGCGAACACAGGTTTGGGACAGAGCTTGGTTGCGGTTAACCAAGAAGCCGAAAATGGGTGTTTACAAATGCAAGAGATTATTAATGTATGATTTAGGTGATTACATGGAAGTGTTTACATGGTTGGCTAGAGTTGGTATTAGATTACAAGTAGTTGTTCAAAGTGAGATAATGGTGCAAAAGTATGTTTCACCCAGAGTTATGAGCTACAAAACATGGTGTTAAGGCCATGGCTTTGAGTTTGAGATGGAAAGGCTAAGATTGTCAGGCTACACAAACGGCTTGTGGAAGATCCGTGTTGCTTCCAAATGTATGAACTGGTATTGATGAATGCTCGGATGTGTGTATGGAAATGTGTGGAAGTAGCTCATAAAAGTTTCAAGTGTTTTAGTTTGGCTCTACAATGGTGAGAGCTGATGAGGTCTAGTTTACTCGCGGCTAATCGAAAAAAGTTCAAGTCTTCCTCTTCTTCGTGTGTTGGTGGAGGTGGTGGCGAACGGGTGGTGGTGGCACCGGTGGCAGATGCAATGATGATAGTATTACAAAAGGTAGCAATATCGTTAAGGAACATAGTCCATATCGTTAAGCTTTAGTGGCGTATTTGTCATCCAAATTTTTTTGTTTGACACATCCTTATGTGACAAACCAGTCATACTTCTTGATGATTGCCTCTACACATTAGGGTTCTAGTCAAGACGCGAATTTCGCATTGCATCGTGAACTTGGGTCGGACTCTGCCCAAGACGGAGAGAGTCATTAATCGGAAAGTGTACTTGTTGCTGCTAATTAACTCGTGTAAGCAAGAAAGTGAATGTGATTGTTTGCAGATTCTTGGTGTTGTGAAGGTGTCTTCGAAGTTTCAAGATATAAATGAAGAGGTTTTAGTTGTAGAAATGATGGTTTAATGTGAATTGAATTTGCGAGAATGTAGAAGTATAAAGGCTACAACAAGGAGAATGGCAAACCTGTTATATTCGAGTAAAGGCCTCAACGTCTCTTCGCCACTTCAATCTCCCAATCAAGTCCATTGCAGAGGTTGTGATCGTGTTCGATTGAGAAGACAGAGACGAAAAGTGGTCATTGGGGTCAAGTTCTTGGGATTTTGATTTGTAAAAAGTGTTCTTTATGAATCGTTTGTGTCGATAAGAAGAAAGTGTTGTTTACAAGAGACCAAGTTCAGTTTGAAAGACAAGCTAGAAGACTAGATTTTGGCCAATTTTGTATGTAAACAGTAAAGGAATCGGAGAGCTTTCCATGGTTCAATGGTCACATTTGGTTGTTAAAAAGCACGCGACAGTGGAGTTTTTAGTTCTTGTTAGATTTGAGGGTATTTTAGGTGATTGATATTTTTGTTTTTATTTTCTGGTCAAATATCCTTTTGGCTAAATGGACATTATTTTTCTTTGCTTAATGTCCATATAAATGATCTAAACTAAGAAATCATTTCACCCAGAAATGTTTGTTTTGGTCTTTTGACCAATTTTGTGTAAAATAAATTAGGGGATAGTTCTAGGATCATTTTTCATCCGAACTGATAAAATTCTCGGGGATCATGTTGGTTTAAGATCGTTAGGATAGATAAAGATCTCGGCTCATTTCCGAACCAACCTTATTTTGGTGGATTAGAAAACTTCGAGCGAGAATTAAGATTGATTAATGATAAGATATCAAGTTATTAGCTAATACTGATGGAATTAGCTTTACCACATGGTGCTAATGGGGATCATTGAATTGTAATCCGATGGCAACATGCAACCCGTAAAATACTTGGTGATCAAAGATTGGCGAAACGGGAGGTGTTTGGTTACTCAAGACTGCTGGACTAATCATCGATGCGTTTGGGAGTTGATTTCGAATGTTTTTTGGTCTTTTTTTCAAGCATCAAGCTTGGTCGGGTTTGGTAATGTTTTAGTTTTGTGGTCAAGTGGTTCATTATTGTGAAGTGTACTAAGAAAGCGGCTGGAATGATGCCAAAGCAAGACCGCGGGTCATGGTGACCAATTTTCAGATCCGTATTTTAGGGTTTTTGAAAAGGGGAAATTAGGCTAAGGCCCAACCCATGGATAACGATACGAGGCCCCTAATTAAAAGAAATTTGTCAAATCTGTGCGGTATTAAAAGACAAATCCATACCCTTTTGTATATTTTCAAGCCCCAAATAAAATAAAATTTAAATTTAAGCCCAAAATATTAAATATAGCAAACATGATGTCACAGCCATCTTTAACGACCGCCACATACCACCACCAACCACCACTCCACCCACCGCCGCCGCCACCAACCACCTCCTCCGACCGCCACCGCCACCACCAACAACAAACACCTCACGCCGGCGACCACAGCCAGATCGGAGGCCACCACCGCCAAAATCCCACCTCCGATCAGCCACCACCAACCACCACCAACCACCTCCTCACGTGGTGACCACCATCGGCGACGAACCACCACCAGCGGAAACCACCACCTCGTCGTCGGCGGCCACCACCACCAGACCACCGCCTCCCACCAATAATATATGGATGTGTAATACGAAGTTACACATGCAACGATCATGTGTATCCGTAAGTTACACATGGGTATGGCATGAAAGGGTTACACATGTGTGGAAGTTACACATGCATATAACATGTGTATCAAAGGTTACACATCCATATGTCATGTGTAATGAGAAGTTACACAAAAAAAAAAAAAAAATGAACATAAAAAAGTAAACATAAAAAAAATACATGTATTACACTTTTAAGATTTATTTACAATAATTTCTTAGCATGTGTAACTAAAGTTACACACGCATTTGTCTAGTGTAAGCTTGGGAGTTACATATGCATCTATCTAGTGTAATTGAAATATCGGCCACCCGCTGACTTCATTTCCTCTATTCCATTACCACTTTAATGCTATGGTTACTGTGCATACACGAGAATATATGAGTAGCAATAACAGTACTCGTTCATTACAAACCAATGCCAAATCTTCATACGTACAACTTGCACACTCCTCATCTTGTGAACTTTCATACTCGAAATCAACACCTCCATAACATGTTCGGTACAGTTCATTACAAGATCGACATATCTTCCACTTCAAATTTCATCAAATCATAGCATATGTATAATCAACTAACTAAACACTCATAAACAAGCATGTATAATCGGCTAGTACACATACAAAACAATGCATGATCACTTTCAAATGCATGTGACTAGTATAATTAGGAGTTACACATACATATAGTTAAATGTACTTAGATTCATAGATGCAAAAAACAATTTTGTTATTCATTTTCTATGTGTAACTAGGACTTACACATGGACATGGGTAGTGCAACAGAGTTACACATGCATGTTGTATACGTAATTAAGAGTTACACATACATAGTGGCATGGAAACATTGAGTACATGCAACAATGTATAATTTCACATGAATCTGGGAGTTACCATGGTTTTCATATACACCGGAACCACAAGAGTTAAAAGTGCACATCTTACTAGCAAAAATTCCATCAAAGCATCATACTAACAAGGTTCAAATTATCATGTGTAACTAGAAAGTACACATCTATTTAGCTTATTGTAACTAGGATACACATCTAATTAGCATGTGTAACTAAGCAATTACACATGCATATGTATTATGCTTGAGAGTTACACATGAAATATGCATGTGTAATCAACAATTACACATGTCATACCAGGGTATATTTTCATTTATTCTCATACTAACCATCGAAGTTGCAATTAGATGAACATACGTGACGAATAGGCGGTATGATTTGTTCCCTTCAACATACCCATTGAATGCTTTGAAAGCAAAAGAAAAGCATAAATTACCATGACCCAAACCACCAGACTGCATAATAACAAATTGAAATGAAGTAACACTTTGAAATAAGAGATCAAAAAGAAACTATTTAATTTTATCAAGTAATTTACCTAAAGGATTTCAACAAATACCAATCAAGTGGAAACATATAGAGGATCTTACTCTAAACAAGGCATTGGTTCGATTAATGTAATTGAAATTCACGAAGCGAAATGACGACGAACAATCCAATATTCAAAAATGAAAGGAAAATCACCGCGATCAACAAATCGAAAGTCCCAGGAGTAGTTTATGACACCTCCGCACTTCTCCACCACTCAACGAGGTCCAAAAATCTGACAAAACTTGCACACACACGCTACCACCACCACCTCCTCATACTCAACACGACTAGAAGCCAACAAGTATCATTTCCAAATAAATGTTTATTCCAACATAATCAAACTATGGTAGAAGATTGGTTATCAATAAAATTGAAAGCATAATTTTCGATTAGATATATAGTTTGTGTCATAAAAACTGCATCTTGTTGTTATTGTTTAAGCAATTGAAAATAAATTTCATAAAATTATCTATCAAGAACAAAATGAAATGAAAATTAAGAATGGTTGAAATTAAAATTAAATCTATGGGTAACAAAGACGATGATTTGCTGATATCAAATCTCAAATCGGTTTTAGATCGGAACTTCAAATTAATATTTACATCGATTTTGATGAAGAAACGAGATCTGAAATATTTGTTCAAAATTCTTCAAAAAATTGCATCAAAACAACGAGTGAGTAGATGTTGTAGATTAAAGATCCAAACTAATCAAGGATCAAGCAATGAGATCGAGATTCATTTTCATTTTTTTCAAACTTTTAAAATCAAACTTCAGAGATTTTGTTTTCAACTTCGAAGAATTGATAGATTAAAGCTCTCGAAATTAAAAAGGATATGGAAAGATTAAACTTACTTTGGTTCATTTTTGTAGATGTTTCTCTTCGATTGAATTGAATCGAGTTTCTTTAAGCTCAGATTTAATATCATTTGATTGATTCTTCTTCAGATCTTCTCATCACTGAATCGCAAGAACACGAGTTGTTGGCGATGTTTAAGCGTATGAAACAAATTTCGAGAATCATTGTTTTGAGATACGGAAATGAGGAGAAACCATTTACGAAGAAGATAAATTAAATGGAAGAGGGAAGGCGAAATACGAAAATGAAAAGAATCTTGGGATTCCTCTTGTATAAATAGTAAAGGGTAGTTTTGCCATTATTAAAATTCATAATAATTAATTATGGGCAGGATCTGAAAGAAATATTGATATTAAGGCCTAGTAGTACCATTTTATGAAAATATGGAGTTGACAATGTATGATCCATTTGGTGGGGCTTCCAAAATATTGAACCCATATAGTAGAATTGTTCTAGTATTTTTCACTTTTGAAAATGATAAAAAGGTTGTGGGCTTGGTCTGTTTAGGGTTTTTATATGAATCGGGGTGAGCATGGGCGGTATGGACCGGTTTAAGCCTCATCGCATCCAATCCATTACTGCAGTTTTAAATTTGGCATAACATCAATCCATATCTAATGGATTTGCATCCAATGGATGCACGGATGGGCGGATTGGATGCGGATAATCCAATGGATTTGTTTTAGTTAAAGAAAAATAGCCCAGACATAAATGACTCCCTTACAAAACCTTTATACCCTATATATGTATAGAAATATAAATATGTCATATATAACACCCAAAGAAATCTTAAAAATTCCTAAATAATCCATAGTCATATATAAACTATATAAATACCCATTTAACGGATATGGATGTCCAAAATTCCTAAATAATCCATAGTATTTTTCTAAACTATATAAATGCCCTTAATTTAACGGATATGGATGTCAGCGGTTTTCAAGGTTTTCATCTGGGCCCGATCCGTTTATCCATTGGATTTCAAAAATTCCATCCGCATCGATCCGTTAACGACAGTTCCCGGGCATCCATCCGCAAATGAACGGTTGGTCTTGGTTAAATCCTCGGATTACGGGCCAAATGCTCACCTAATATGATTGTCAAATGGAGACTTGGAGTGGGCTTCTACGGGGTTGTCTATGTTTTTTAAGAATAGAACCATTTTTTTTGGACCATGGGTTTTTGAGGGACCATGATTTGATTGAGGCCACCTTCCCTATAATTATAAGGGGTGTCCTAAAAGGTGGAGATGACTAGTTTACCCTTTTACCTAATTAAAATTATAACTAATCTACAACTTCTTATTGCTCTATTCTACAATTTTTCTTCTTATCTTCTTCATCAATTTATGATCATCTAAACCTGATCATATACAAATCTAATCAAAATCATCAAATTTTTCATAAATCGTCGATTCATTGAATTTTCATCGTCGATTAATCAATCTTTTATAAACAAACACATCCAGTATTTTCCCACAAACCCATTAGTTCTAATTCATTTTGATTGAAATTTTGAGCCGTAGTCATCAAAATATGTTGAATTTGGAGGTTACAATAGTAAAGTTCGGTTAGGATAATTTTAAAAAAACCCTAGTTTATAACTTGAACTTTAAAAATGAAGAACACAAAGAACACTCCCGGCTAAGATTTATTTTTTGCCTAACCGAACACACAAGAGTTCGGTTGAGTCAAAAAATAATTTCAAAACAACTCTTCTCTATATAGCCAAATGTTGAGTTCGGTTTAAATGCAAAAATAAAATAAATTCCCGACCGAACTTTACTGCGAAAACTTATATAATGAGTTCGATTAACTCGCAAAAATAATTTCAAAACCGAACTCTTCTTTATATAGGCAAATGTTGAATTCGGTTTAATAGCTAAAAAAAAAAATTCATAACGAACTTTTCTGAAAACCTATATAATGAGTTCGGTTAACTCGCAAAAATAATTTCAAAACCGAACTCTTCTCTATATGGCCAAATGTTGAGTTCGGTTCGTAGAGATTTTGCGAACTTACCGAACTCATTTGTTTAAAGTTCGGTTACAAACGTGGTCAAGTCGACTGGCAAGACAAAACTCTATAAACTCAAGCATAGTAGTTCGGTTACATTTGATTTTTCATCAAATTAAATGAACAAACAAAAACTCCATTAAAGCTCTAGTTCGGTTGCACTGTGAATTTGGATTTATTAACTTAGCGCATTTACGAAAGTTCGGTTACATGTTCTTCTTATAATATAACAGAACTTTGTTGACCTGGTAGAAATTTTTTTGTTACAATTTTGATTTTGAAGATATTTTCGGCCATTTATAACAACATTCACTAAGTTACAAGCATACTTCGGTACCCAGAGGATGTTTTTTCTCCATATTCAACCATCTCAAAATAATTTTTTTCTCCATATTCTTCTTCTTCTATCACTTTAGTCACTCAATAATTCTACTTCTTTTTTAAAAAAAAAAAATAATATATTAATTTAACCTTAATCAATGATTAATCACACTAACTAATCATTATACAAAAATAATCAGGAGGGTAATTTTGGTATTAATATAAATATTTAAATAAGGGGTGACCTAGAATTACTTCTAATGTCTTACCCAAAATAAAACAATGGTCCCCAAAAAAATTTGGTCCCCAAAAAACCGTTCTAAGAATATTGGAGTGGGCTTCTAGACAATGTTAAAGCTATCTATAGCAATTAGGGTGGGCTTCTAGACTATGTTAGGCTATTCTATAGCAAATTTAGGGGTGAGCAAAAGTCGGAGACCGCGGATTTCATGCATATCCGTCAAGTAAAATTACGGATGAAACCCAATCCGCAAGAGCTATGGGCCGAGACGGGTGAGATTCTCAAATCTGCACTTTTAGCGGTTGGACTTTGAAATCCACGGGTTTACCCGCACCGTAGCTGTTGTCCATTACTCTGCAACATTTTAGTGCAAGTTTTAGTAATCTAACCATACCTTGACCAGCATTTCTTTGCGTCAATATTTCCATATAAAAAATTTCACAAGTCCATTCTTGTCTAACTGCTTTATATGCCTAGCTGCAAAGATCAACACCATCATTGCTTCCCAGAGGACATGCATTCATACATATTTGACCTGTTAACAGCTCTAAAAGAAGACAACCATAACTCCATACATCGAGACTTTTTGGTAATCTCTGCGGTTTTGATATTACAGAGATTTGTACGATATCATTTTTTGTCTTTTCCACTGGAAAAGCGATCAATGATGTTAACCCATAATCAGAAACTAGAACTATATCATTCTCGTCCAGTAAAATGTTTGAAGATTTTAGATTTCCATTGGGAATGACGGCTTGAGATGCTTTTGTATTTAGGTGTAGGAACTCCATAGCTTTAGCTATCCATGAGTAATGATAACCTTGAACTCCATTTGAAAGGAATCATATTAATATGCAAAACGAGAGAGATCAAGCATGAGATGGAGCTACATGCCATTGTTGTTCCTCACTCAAATCAATCTTCAACGTAGGCGAGACGATTGTTTATTATTTGATTAGATTAGGGTATTATGTAGAATTAGGTTTGTTCAACTTTTTTAAACTAAATCCGTGATTGTCCGCATCATCCCGTATCACCCGTGGATCCGCGGATGTCAAATTTGGGGTGATTGGGCCGGACACGGTTGGACTTTCCAAATTATCAACTCTGACGCATTGGACGCGGGTGACCCCTACCCTAATCTGCATCCAAATCCGTTCGTTTGCACACCCCTAATAGCAATCATCTAATAAGGTTTTCTCTACAAATTTCTTGTAAGAAAAACGTTACTAAACCGATTTACATTTAAAGTGTAATTTGTAATATTACTTTATATATAAAATTATCTTTACCGAGCAAAAACAAAGAAAAAGCAATATAAAAGTTGAAAGTTTGATGAAAGACGGTGGAAAAGATTCAAAGGAAGGTTACAACTACAACAAGTAGTTCATATCCAGATATTACCAAAGTTGACAAGCAATTTACCCTTGAATTGAAGGTCGCTAGGCGAACTTCTTTACATTTTTTTCTATTATTGAAAGAAATATAATAGAAGAAAGAATGTACAAAGAGAAACTACGGAGGTATCAAAAGAAGAAAGAATAAAAATTACATAAAAAGATTGTCCCAATGTTAGACAGAAAAAGAAAAGTTCAGGTGCTCTCTTTTTCGGAAGAATCAAAACACATCGAAATGGTACCAACCGTACTTAAAGTGACTTGAAATATACGTTAGGAATGGAAACAAATCAAGTCGTGTGCTAACCTCAAGTGGAAGTATGATTTCTTCGTTGCGGTCGTTACTTCTTCACTTTCTTGGTCTTGGAGTAATACTTGTAAGTCTCAACATTCCTAGACTTTCTAGTCTAACCTAAGGAAGTTGACTCTAATAAATAATCGAGTGACTCTAGATGAGTTTTGATACTAAAATATGACAACCAAACTTGACATACCAACGCATGATGGGTTCAATCGAGCTATGCTCTAACGATCTCCCCTTTGTCAATTTCGTTGACAAAACTCTATTATATATGGAGATAAACGAATTACAAATTAACGCATTTTCATACGCTCGATTCGAAGTTTCAACGGCACAATATCCTGCATATATTCAAAAATAAATGCCGTTGTTGACATTTGAATAAAAAACATTTACTCCCCCTAAAGGAAAAGTAGGTAAATATTGATCCGCATCTTTGTTATTCCCTTTTTGTAGTATGAAATACTAGCAGCAAAATGATATGTTTCTACCCCTTGATTTATGATTTACTCCCTCGTTAGATATAACATTTAAGCACATATATCCTTTCCTAGTGATCATAAATCACTTGTTTACTCCATATATTTCTCTCTCTTTTTGTCACAAAAATGGCAAAGAAACGAACAAACAAAAGAATAAACCAATAAGAGTAAGCACGAAGGTTTCGCATACCAATTTAGATAACCAATACTAAAACCGAAAATAAAAATGTAATCTAGCTTTAGTATATTATCAAAGGAGGCAATTCTGAAACCATTTTCCCTTAGTCCGAAAAATCAACTAAGATAACTTAGTTATTAACAAACGATTGTGTATGTACAATCGCTTATTTCGATAAGACACAAATAGAGATCAGAATTAACTCCATTTCTCTTATCAGGCTCTAATTATTTTATAAAATAACCTAGACCTCCATTTAGACAAGAAAAAACACTAAGTTTTAACTAGTTTTTCTTGTCAAGGATTTCGATTAGACTTGAATAACCGAATCCTACATTTGATAAATCTAACTAAGAACAGAATTAACTTAGTCTCTCTTATCCGGAATCAAATGGACTAAACAAATGATCCCGTAATTTTCTGTTAAGCAAAAACAATAGATACAAGTCAAATTTTTTCTCAACCGGAAGCAATTGAAACAAAGATAATTCAATGTAAGCACAACAATTGCACCGAATTTCGTTAAGCAAAAACAATAGATACCAAACAATAAAGAAGATACCAAATCATTAGCCAATAGAATTGACACAATTTTTCTTAACCGGAAACAATTTAATCAAAACCAATCCATACAAGATAGTGGAAAATATCAATTGTATCGCAATTTTGTTAAGCAAAAACAAAATATTTGCAATAAAAGGTTTTCTTAAACATGAAAAACGATTAATTAAAAAATAAAATTGTTATCTCACTTTCCATAACCACTTCTCCCGAGAAGATATATCATTTAAGCGCAAGTTCAATAAGAACTCCCCCTGTTTGTTGTCATCCTCTACAAGAACAAAAAAATAAAACAACAAAACAACTTACCATAGAAAGGTTGAATCGGATTTAACTAATGCATTCCAATGGCAAAAGTTTAAACCCAAAACTCATATGTTATGCTAAACACAACTTTTGTAAACATAAATTAATAT
>JAJJWW010008970.1:0-11321 GCA_023531295.1 Papaver armeniacum | reverse complement strand
TATTTCTATTCGCGATTATATGTTGTTATACAATTGAAATATCACAGGTTGTGTGTTAGTATCGATCAATTATGAAATCCAACCTTTGGTTGTTGATTGGAAATTGATTGATCCTTGGATATTGGTCTTTGGTACCATCCAAGTTTATATCTCTTGTATTTGATAAAGATTCACAGATTTCAATTTGTTTGAGTATAAATCAAATCGAGAGATAAAGATATTTACTCCTTGATATACTTTTTATTAAGATTAGATCTGATCATCTAGATGATTCTCTTAAAAGTATATTAGAGTTAGTCCATACTGGATTGTTAATCGAAATATTGGGCGAGATTGTTGTACCCCGCTTTTTCACATGTGTTAGGCATTTGTCTAGGTATTTATTACATTTGCGAGTAACATGCAGCAGAAATAGCATGTTCATGGGGTGAAGGAAGTAGTTCTAGCACTAGTGAACGAGCGAGACACACGTGACATCAAAGCACATATCCCGGCCGTTTTCCTAATTACGTGATGAGTAAACTGCGGCCTTAAGACATGAGCGGTGTCGGACAATAAACCCATAGAAACCTCCTTGCGAGCGTACCACACGCTTTGTACCAAAATCCGCAAAACATCACGAAACAAGTCGTTGTGAAATTTGATGCCGATCGCACTAGCGTAATGTAAAGCATGATCACCATACCGGAGAGCTTGTTGATATCTCCGGCATGATGCAAAAGCGGTTGTATCCTATAATATAATGCCTTGTAAGTTCACGATTACGTACACAGGAGGCCACGAAACAAAATTGGGAAGTATCAGCCATAGTGTAAACCCCCGAACCACCATTCTTGATGGGAAAAGTACCGAGTTGTTGTTGAACAATACCATTATTAACACATAGGTACCGGATTTGGTTTCTTAATTTTCATTCTCTGCACATTTCTTTTATACTTGGGCATTCGAAAACGAAAGCTATATAAGCTGAAAGAAAAATTCTTTAAACAAAATGGTGGATTGTTGTTAACACAACAATTGTCTTCAACCGAAAATGGCGCAGAGTCAACAAGAATCTTCACAGACGAAGAGCTAGAATTGGCAACCAACAAATTCAATGAGAGTGAAGTTCTTGGGCGAGGAGGTTATGGTGTAGTTTACAAGGGAACTTTATCCGATAGTCGAGTAGTCGCCATAAAAAAGTCGAAAGTATTCGACCAGAGTCAGGTGGAGCAGTTTGTTAATGAGGTAGTTATCTTAGTTCAGATTAACCACAGAAACGTAGTGAAGCTATTGGGTTGTTGTTTAGAAACAGAAGTTCCTTTACTCGTGTACGAGTATGTATCGAGTGGTACACTTTCGAAAATATCCATTACAAACAAGAATCTCCTGACATGTCTTCCATGACCTGGGAAACTCGTCTGAGGATTGCAACCGAGGTTGCAACTGCAATCGCGTATCTACATTCGGCAGCATCTCCACCCATCATTCACAGAGATATAAAACCAGCCAACATATTATTAGATGAAAACTACACAGCTAAGGTTTCAGACTTTGGAGCGTCAAGATTAATTCCTCTGGATCAAACTCATGTAAATACTCTCGTTTACGGTACTTTAGGATATTTGGATCCAGAGTACTATCATACTAGTGAACTGACAGATAAAAGTGATGTGTATAGTTTTGGTGTAGTTCTTGCAGAACTCTTAACTGGCGAAATACCACTCTGCCTTGAGAGACCTGAAGAACAGAGAAATCTTGCAACATATTTCATTTCCTGTATGGAAGGAAATGATCCGTCCCAACTTATTGATGCTAAACTTGCAACTGATGGAAAACTAAATGAGATTTTTGCAGTAGCAGAGATTGCAAAAAAATACCTTAGCTTAAGGGGTGAAGACAGGCCTACAATGAAGCAGATAGCAGCAGATCTACAAATTTTGCAAAGGTCAGAGTCAACCGGTTCAAATCATCAGAACAGGCGCCACCAGCTGAATGGGAAAACAAACTTGCCATCAGAGCCAACTGATCTCTATAGCGTCCCAATGAATTCTGTTGACGATCCAACTGATCCAATGAGTTCGGTCACCGATCACTCAAGCCAGTACAGCGTGGGGACAAGTATGAGCACTCTCTCTATGAATCTCCCAAGGTGAATTGGTATAGCGTCGTCTTTGTAAAATTTTCATGTATCAAATATATTTTTATAACCAAGACTCTAATTAATTGGTATTTGTAAAATTTTAGAAAAGCTGTCTGCAAAGAAAAACATAACTCGTAATTTAATACATCTTATTGCTGCGGAATATTAATTCGCATAGTTTAGACTTAAATTGTCTACAAATTACATGAACAGAAAACAAAGGTTTTAACACCCCAATTTAAAAGAAATACAAATCCCTTTCAAACCCCAGGACTCAGAAACGTCATCTTCTTTGGTGGGTAGCAGTAATAAATCAGCCTTGATTGTTTTCCGCTACGTACGGTGCATGCTTTGCTTTTTTGCTGGTCCATTGGACGATGAAGAGGCTTCTTGGAGACTCATCACCAGAGTTGCTCGCTGCTTACTAGGCAGAAGGTGCCCTGAGCTGAATTCACTAGTAGGTCTGGTGAGGCTACTTGGGACACCATAGGCACAGCTTGGGAAACCAATGAAATGGACGGTTAACTAAATTGAGCTTATGTTTCAAGAAATTATTAAGAAATGTACGACGCAGAAGAAGGGAAATGAAACTTACTCTGAAACATCGCGGTATTCTGTTTTTCAAAATCAGGCGAATTTCAAGAAGTTTTTTCTCATCGACTACCTTTTGGTAATCCCGCTGCAAAATATAAAACAACCAAAGAAATCGATTTAGCCTAATATGGTATACACCGAAACACTATTTACCCATTGGTGTTTGAAGTCAGATGACTCTACATGCAATTCTCTAAAAAATATGCAATTCTCTAAAAAAATATGCCCATCATACAAAATATACCTTCAATAGCTCCAATGCAAGACGATAATCTGTTGCTTCAGTTTGGAGGGACTCAACTTTGTTCTCCAGATTCAAAATATATGGGGCATTTTGGGCTCTAGATCGAGCAACAGCTTCACGGATTTTCAAAAGCCTGCAAAATGCAAATATAATATATTTGAATTATTATCATTAACTTGACAGATATGGGCGTTTAAAATAGCATTTTCGTTTTTTCCTGCGTTCTGACCGTGAAAAAGGAAAGTCGCTAGGAACTAACATCCCTATTTTAAAAATATATATAATTAACCTTCATCATCAACGAAGTTAAAATGAGTCGACAAAATTATCCAAATTTGTAATAGCCGGTTTTTCTCAATCCATCAATCATTTTTAAAGTATTTTTATGTGAAAATAAATCATGTGAAACAAAAAAAGTAAGGTGAGCACTAAATTAGGCAAATTCCAGATGGATGTGGACCCGGACCCTATTTATAAAAATCGGTCTCATTCTTAACAGTTCGGGTATGATTACTAAATTTGTGGACCAAGAACGGAGCCACTAAGAATCCTAGATACCCGTTAGGTATTGAATAATTATCAATCTTTTCCGTAAATTCTGATATCTTTTTCCTTCTGCATAAATCGGTATTATTTTTACACAAGCTTTTTTATATTTTCTTTATTATAGTAAGATAAATAGAGATTAGATTTAAGCAAAAAATTAAAAATGAAAAGAAAATCTAAGCGAAAACTAGCAAAATATTTAGGATTTTGATGATGATTCCTTCAAGTCCTAAGCTGTTAATGAATCCATGATTTTAGAACCTGAACCCTAATCTACGTGGTCTGATTCAATTCCGGTAACGAAATACCATTAACTTGACCCTAAAAACGTGAAATACTATTTCGGTAGAGGTATTGACTAAACCAATCATTTTAGTAAAGCAACGCATGACATATATATGCAACCTAAATGAAGTTGGGCGTAAAATTTAAAAAGAAGGAAAGAAAATCCATTTAAATCGTTACCTTTGTGTTTTCTCTTGATCAGCATTCCACAATCGATTATAGTTTTCGTGAAGCAATTCTACTAGATGCAAAAGGTGAAAAAGAGATTTACTTAACGGACTCGTTATTCACGATTGGACTAGACATATCTCTCCATCTTTTTTTGTTGGAAGAAACTTTTCTCTCTTTGTCTGCTTTTATAGATCGAATGGCACAACAATAGAAGGAAAGTTCATCATCATTATTATAAATCGTTCATACCAATGTTAGATTCTGAGAATTTAAATCGAACTTTAATTGCATAATAAGAAAGTTTACCGTTGGATCCGCATTTCACATTGATATTTGTCGAGAAAAAAAACATACCATCTTTGATTTGATATAACGTCATCATTAAATTCTTATTACGAATTTATGATGATGATGAAATCCCATCATATTTATATGTGCTAATACATTTTGATCTGTCAATTTGTCTATTATTCAAAATCTTTGTGACGTGGATGATATCTTACCTCTAATTACATAATGTAAATCTTTTGGAATAGAAAACCTGTTGAGATAATTAGTGTGATCTAGATTGTTAAAGACTCGACACTCCAAACAAAGTTTCCCAAGAAAAACCGACTTATTGTATTTCACTTGTTAATCAACTTTCTTCGATTAAAGACAAAAATGCAGATATGCGTTTTCGACTGTAATATCTATAGGAAAGGTGGCGGTTATCTGGACATATTCTTAAATATGTGGTGAAAACACAGGAGTCTAACAATAATACCCAATATTCTGCTTGGCAATATGTAAGGACAACTCCAATATTATTTCGAGAGCACCAACTTATAAAGCGATCTCAATCAAGAAAGATATCAAAGAGTTATATCTTTATTTCTCAATACAATTAGCAAATCGAACATCTAGAAATCCGTGAGCCTGAGTGATATAAGAAATAACTTAGATGGTACCAAAGACGAATGCCCAAGTGTCAATCAAGTTATATCCAACAACAAGGTCCGATTTATCAACTGATTGAACTACACACAACCTGTGATATTTTAATTATATAAACAAATATAATGCGGAAAAGAAATAACACAGACACCAGAAATTTTGTGAACGAGGAAACCGCAAATGCAGAAAACCCCAGACCTAGTCCGGCATTTGAACGCTATACGCGATGTGGTCGTTCAGACACTAGACTACCACAAGTTAACTTCGGACTGGAATGAAGTTGAGGCCTAACCAAGTCTCACACCGATTAAGGTACACCGCCTTCTTACGCCTAGAACCATGCCGATTCTGCGCACTTTGATTCCTTAATGATCTCACTCACAACTAAGAGTTTCTACGACCCAAAGTCGAAGAATTATAAACAAAGCTGTCTCTGAGAAATATCTATTATTTAATCTTTTTGTTCTGTCTTATGATAAATAAAGGTGAACAGGAACCAACTAATCCGGTCTTATACTCCCGAATAGTAGCCTAGAATTATTAGTCACCTCACAATAACCTAAATCGATTAAATGAAAAAGTTATCGTGGAATCACAAAGTCCGAGACGAAGAACTTATGTGATTACTTTTTATATTTTACCTATCAGACATAAATCTCGAGTTAATCTTAGAGAAGATAAAACTCAATACGATAGAAAAAGTAAGATCAAAATATGCAAATCAGAGAAAATAGTTGATCCTGGCTTCACAAATCCCAAATGAAGTTTTCAAGTCGTTAACCTAGTAGAGGTTAAGGAAAACCCTAGTTTAATGGAGAATCGACTCTAGTTTGAAACTAGGACATATGGTGCTGGGATTAGGTTTTCTAGTTGCTAGAGTTCTCCCTTATATAGTCTTTCAAATCATGGTTGCTTACAATCAAATCTAGGTTTATCTTAGTAACAAAGCATTCAATATTCACCGTTAGATGAAATCCTGATTTAAGATTCAATCTAAGTTTGCTTAAAACCAAAGCAATATCTCTCCACCATTATATGGTCTTAGGTTGTTACACACAAATGAAATATACTTATATTTAGATATGGGTAACCGTAGTTTTCAAATGTGTATATTGGGTTGGCTCGATAATGCTAACCAAAGTTAGCCATATTAACACTTTTGTCTTAGTCGTACTCATCTAGCACTTCTAGATCAAATATGAAGATCAATCAATCATGATAGATAATCAAATGAATCTAATTGTGTTTCAAATAGAGTTTTTCAGCTGTTCATCATTAAATAGAAATGTATATGAACCAATTGAAACAAAATCTGTTTGATTCGTAATTGTACAAAGTACTTATATAAGAATCAATTCATGAACACTAAACAACGGTTTGCAAAGATTGCATTCCTTAAATATTAAATATTTTAGTTCATGAGTATGAGAATCATACATGACCGACTTTAGAACTTAACCACTGTGTTCGCAAACTAAGTACGGGAACAAAATGTTCATATACCTTGGCCTAGTCAATACTTTCGCAAACCCAGTTCGCGAACAATTGTTCCGGACCCAGCTCAGGTAAATCTGTTCGCATACTAGGTACGTAAACAAGAGTTATGGACCTTAATCATAACAAAACAGTTCACATACATGATATGCATACCATGTTGTATCCAGACATTGGTAAGTGTTCTAAACTCTCATTTCAATCATTGAAACATCCTTAAAATACGACAATGGTAATCTCACACATACCATTAGCTTCAAGTAATTTTCAAGTGATCGAATGATCAATAAGAAACCTCCCAAGCTATAACATCAAATGACTGTCTCACACAAATCATATAAGATGTTCAAGGTAATTGTCGCATGATCATCTTTTGACTTAATATTTAGTTTCCAACAAATAAAGTGTCTCCAAATAAACTCATCAAGAATATGATGAACATAGCTAAAGCAAAAAGCTTCCAACACATATTTCGAGAAATAGATAAATGAGATAAAATTCATTTCGAAATATCAAATGTATATAAAATGTAAAAGTCTATATAGTTATACGACTTAGTCTCATTAGAAAATATGAATATAATAGACTTCTCGAGTGATAAATAAGTTTTAGTCTCCACATACCTTTTGTTGATTTAAGTTCCTCCAAGCTCCTTAGTAGAGCTATTCTTCAATTGGTGAACGCCGTGAAGCCTAAATCTCAACTACACCTTCTATCCTAATCCTAGACATAGTTATAGTAGACTAGAAATCAAGTATATAGTTTTTATCAACTAAACTTGACAAACAAGCTTAAGATATAGCAACGCTATGCGAATTAACCGAGCAATGCTCTAGCTCAATTCCCCTTTTGTCAATTTTGGTGACAAAACTATCAATATATATGGATTACAAAATAAATACACTTTGTAGCTTCTCATCCATCATGCTTGATTTCCTTGGATCTTCAACATTCCTTGAATTCTTCGATTTTGAACATGTTCGACTCAGTATCATTGTTGTTAAAGATCCGTAGACATAACAATAAGAAAACAAATATTCTCAATCATTGTTATACAGTTTTTTTTAGTATTATTAAACAGAGTCAAAGTCCAATTGTATCACAACTTTAAAATAATACCATGGTGATATGTATCGCTCCCCCTTATCCAATACTTCCATCTCACAGTGAAAACCACGTCCCTCTTACATAATGATCCGTAAACATATGTATGTGGTGTGAACTACCAAATAATTCTCCCCAATTTTGTCAATATAAATTAGCAAAGGTATGAAAATTACGGGATCATAATGGAATTCCCAAAGAGATAATTCATGACTAAAAGAGAACATATCAACTTTGTTTCGATGATTTCACATAGTTGAAACTTAGTGTATTAATCCAAGAATTTATAAAGATACAAGATTGTTATAAACGTGTAATTATGTTAAGAATATCTAGGGTCAATCTCGTTTATTAATGGGATGCCCTTGTGTCTAGCCCTATAAATAGAGGCTCTAATATTTGTCTACAATACACATGAATAAGAAATCTCTCTCTTTCTTCTCCTTATTTTCAGTCTCCTTCCTTATTTACAAAACATTATCAGCAATGTAGCTCTTAATCACTAAGCTATAAATAACCATTGATTTTCTTTTTGTTTATTTTTTTTAAAACCCTAACTTCGTGTATTTTGGAGTTTAGGTTTTCACCTTAGCTTATCGATCAGTTGACTATATACTTTTTATTGTTTATCGGTTGATTTGGCTTGATTTAGTAGTCAAGATCATACGATATATGATCACTCCTGTAAAGAAATCTCCTTATTTTCATCTGATAAATTATTGTTATATTCTTTGTGCTCACAATATTTTGGTTTTTCTTACGCATCCACTAGTTTGGCCGTTCCCACGACACTACACTTGGCTTTTGGAGTTTGTCTCTTATTAGAAGTAGCCTAAGTTGTTTATTATATAATCAATGGTACTGATTTACTTCGCTTTGTATTTTATGTGTTTTATAATCAACTATAGATGAAGTCTGTGATTACGGTTACATCTTTGTCCACTGCAGGCCTAACCTCATGATGCGTGAACCAAAAGGTACCCATATGCTGAACGTTTTCATGTGGCGATCGCCCACCATTATACAATAAAATCTTAATTGTATTTTAATTATTAGTAAAAATTCTTTTGGGTTTCCTACTTTTTGTACATATTAAGTTGTAAATAATAAATACCTGTGTTCAAATTTTAACAAAACTTTCAGTCTCCCCTTTTCTCTTATTCTTTTATAGAGAAAAAAAAAGTGCATCGTAAGATGGCTTATAGTTTCCATTCCTCTAATGAAACTACAATCACCAAAAGTTGGTGTTATTGCATACTTGGTTACCTTTATAATGATTAATCACGTGCATGGTTGAAAAACCTACGGCCAAATAAATTTGGTATCCTTGTTTTCTATACAAGGATCATGTGATTTATCCATATGGATTCTATTTTTATTTTTAGAAGAAATCATCCTTCAACCACAAAGTGGATTTTTCCCTAAGTAATGGTTAAACAACGATTTTTTTTTATTTATATTTTGTCGATTAAATTTTGGTAAATTGTACCAACCAATTGATATTGGTTTTTATCAATCCGTTTTCTATAATAAGATGTAAAAATTGGCATTCTTAGAACTTTTAGCCAATTTTGGATATGATTTCTATTCCTTCAATGAAATCTTTATCAACCAAAAAGTATATTTTTCTCTACGAAGATTAACGATAATGAGCTCTTTATTTACTCAAAAGAATCATTAAAGCCAATTGAAATTGGTTTGTCTATCGACTTCAGAATGAGATATCGTTATTATGGAATTCGAAATTGTAAGCACCAATGAAACTAAGAATTGTTGCATTTCCGAGGGATATTGAAAAACCTTTATTTTATTTTTTCGTCTTAATATTCTCCAAAATTTTGAAATAGTTCCACTTGTAGTTGGAATTGACACTCAAAAGACTAAAGGGTGCACACCTGGCTTGTTAGCCAATATTATTAGTCCCCTCAGAGTTGACTATATTGATCTTCATTTGATTTCTTCGCTGATATAGAAAGTGTCTATAATTTCATTCTAAAGTGAACAATTAACTCGTCGGCCCTATAGGTCACAATTATTATTTTTAATTTTTTTTGGGGAGATTTACTTACATATTTATATGTTTTTGGTTGTAACCATTAAAATTCGTGGTTGATGTTAGATTTGTATGTCAAATAGACTACAATTTTTAAGGAATTTTTTTACGATTCTTGGAGTCAAGATTCACTTCAACCCGTGTTGCTTTATATCCAGAAATTACTATAAGTATATATCCTTGAATTAATCGGATAACACTTTACAAAATTTGTTCTAGTTTTATGAGATGAAAATATTTCTTCCATAATCAAAAGATTATTTACTACCAGCAGTTAAAATAATTAACTTGCATGTTATATCGCATTCTCCCATCATGATCAAATTGAAAAGGCTGCTATTGACAAGGCGTGAAATGTCTCATTTGCTTTTACATAAGCGTTTGCCTCTTTGAGAGGAAAATCCAGTCACATCTAGTAAAATATATAGCGTTCCATAAGAGGCTACTGGTAGTGCTCCAATTGAGTATACCAAAAAAAAGATTCACATTTTCAAAGTTATTAATGCATGTGTGCGCTGGTACCATCAATCTTATGATTTTTTTTATATGCATACACTTGAGAATTGTGTGGGATCGTATTGTCGAATATTCATTTAAAGTACACAAATTTATGACTATGTTTTGAACCGTGACAGAAATACTGACATATGTGATTGGTTACATACAATCCAATTAAGTTGGTAATTTCATTAACGTAAATTTCGTATCCATGACTTAACACCTTAAAATTGTCAAGCTCTATTACTTACAAAAGTTATGTGGTTATAATGCGTATTCGAGAAATTTGTTCGTTGTAAAACGTATTTGAGGTTTCAATTTTTTTCAAACCCTAGGATTGATTCAACAATATTGTTTTCTCCCGAATAATGCATATTGGCGTGTTAGTCTTTGAAGGACTTGTATTGCATTCGGTGAGTATTCAAATTTGTAATCCTTGTAGGATTCAATTTATATCTAGGCAGCCACCCGACTCGATTATATCGTGTTTGATAATCTTTAAGTGTTTTTTTAAAATGTTTTGCAAAGTACCAAAATCAGGATTACTTGATGTTATCAACTTTATTATCTCTTGATGAGTCCTTAAAAACATTAAAAACTCATGCTTAAGCAGTAAGATTTTTTATTTTTTTTTAATATGCAGCTTAGAATTATGTTTATGTAACACTTGTCTATTAAATAGACTATACATTATGGTTTGATGCTTGTTTTTTCTAGTACTTATAGTTGAGTTAGCATCCATAAATATGTCAAAAGTTGTACTCTTTCCTTCGTTTTAGGTTTTGTCTATATGGTTTTCTTGACAAGGTTTTAACATGACACTTTTAGGGGCGACCCCAAAAGAATTAGGGGCTTACACTAAAAGACAAAAAAGGTCACCCAAACGTAAATCTAAGCTACCCCTTATCTTCGATTTTTCAAATGGCCAATATGCCCTTATATAATTCCGAGCCAACACCATAATCTAGAAGGGAATCGGTAGGTTAAATTGAAAATATACCTACCGATTATTGTAGATATCACTTAATAATCCCTTATACGAGCTTATCCAACTTGTAAGACTACCGATTATAAGGAGCCCCGTATTCAACCCCCCGGCCAAAATTCCATAGGTTTTGAGGTGCAAAGCCAACCATAACCACTTGGCGTGAGCTGTGGATGTAGCCATAATCGGAAGCCTAATAGTTGCCATACACTACCGATTATAAGTTGCCCCAAAATAACTTTTTCTAAAATCCTCCACTTTTAATGAATTTTGAAATCTACCATTATCT
>JAJJWW010008969.1:0-38608 GCA_023531295.1 Papaver armeniacum | reverse complement strand
GAAACTGCTGATTGTTAGAAATTTTGAATAGAAACTAGGTTAGTTATAATTGAAGGGTTGTGTCCATTAGTGAAACTTATCCAAGAGGTGTGACTCTCCATGAAAGGACTCTTACAAGAGATGTGACTCTTCACGAAGAGACACTATGTCCTTTCCTAAGAGACACCAATCAAGTATATAAACCCCACTCATGTTTCATTCTATACGAAGAAAGCACACACAAAAATCTGATTTCACTTGCATTCATTGTTTTCATAGTATTGAAAGATAAACAATAAGTTTGGTTCGCTGTTTCCTTGAGTTTGGAGTGCGTCTACTCGAGGAAGAAAGATCGTTATATTCTGGGAGACGTTTTGCAAGTAAGAACCCATTAGCACCGGAGTGGGGCGAATTTCGTCTTAAGGACAGAGTATCTAATACTCGACTCGATCTATACATAGGTTCTAGTCTTCTATTCTCCCTGGTTTCTTTTCTTATTCTTGGTTTTCGTATCTGGCATCAACATCAGTCGCATATTAAAGGAGAAGATATCCAACACTGATCATCTTCTTATTCAGTGTGACCATATAATTTCGTATTTTTCGGCTATTCCAGCCACGGTGATGCCACTATTTATTGCATGGGAGTAGAATGTTCTTAGTGGTACTGAAAAGAAGTTTGGGAGGTGGATCACTATGCCATCATATGGAATATTTGGAGAAAACAGAATGGTATAATATTTGGACCAAGAAGCAAATCTGTAGAGGAACTGATTGTTCTTACTAAGCAAACTTAACTTGTTTCGTTTTGTGACAAGGACACTTAATTTCAAGTTTATTAGTTGTAACCAAATTATACATAATCTGGAGCTTGCAGTTCACATGTAATGCTGCCTTTTTATCGCTTGTTATTGGCTTGTCTTCTCTTTTAACTTTCATTTCCTTTCTTTCCTCCAGAGTACGACTTCTTCTTTTCTTTTCCTTTTTCTTCTTGATGATGATGGCATTACGTAACATAATATGTATGTGATATTATTGTTGACTTTATATAGATAGTTATACATTTCATATAATAACGCGGTCAGATGTTAACAACACGGTGATGAGTAAGCTGGTTGGCGATGGTACACCAAATTTTAATCGTATCATTTATACAACTTAAAAAGTAAACCGTCTGGTACTCGAATGTTCAACTTTAACCCCTCCACCCTCAGATAAAAGGTGGATTATTCTGAAACCATGTCCAATGAGGGAAGAGGAAATTCCATTTAAATCCGAGGTGGCAGGGATATAATAAGGGAACCCCATGTCTAATGGTGGTCAAAATGCTATGTTCTATGATCGTTTGACAATGATGTTTGTGTGTTTTGCAATACGGAGAAGGAAACTGCTGATCATCTTCTTATTCAGTGTGACCATATTATTTCGTATTGTTTGGCCTCCTCCAGCTGCAGCCACGGTGATGCAACTATTTATTCCTTGGGAGTAGAATGTTCTTAGAGGTCGCTGCAAAGAAGTTCGGGATATGGTTCACCATGCCATCATATGGAATATTTGGAGACCACAGAATGGTAAAATATTTGGAACAAAACGAAAATCTGTGGAGGAAGTGATTGTTCTTACTAACTTGTTTGGTTTTGTGACAAGGACACTTGCAGTTCACATGTAATGCTTCCTTTTTATCTCTTGTAATTGGCTTGTCTTCTCTTTTAACTTTCATTTCCTCCGGAGTACGACTTCTTCTTTTCTTTTCCTTTTTCTTCCTGATGATGGCATTACCTAACAATAATATGAAGTGATATTAGTGTTGACTTTATATAGATATAGATAGTTATACATTTATTTGATTGTTGAGCTCATATAATAACCCGGTCAGATGTTAACAACACGGTAGTAAGCTTGTTGGCGATGGTACACCAAATTTTAATCATATCTTTAATACTACTTCAAAGGAAACCGTCATGGTATTTGAATTTGAATGTTATCCCATCTGACCCATCAAGTTGGTGATGAAGAGTTCAACTTCAACCCTCCACCCACCGATAAAAGGTGGATTATTCTTAGCATTTGAACCAGTAGACCAAGGCTAAAATAAACCGTCTGGTATTTGGCGATGGAACTAAAGCTGAAACAACTCAAAGTTTCCAGGGAACTTGGAGAAGTTGTTAAGGGTTGATAGCAGATCGCGGGTTGGGCCAACAAACGGCTTAAAATATTAAAGCGCAGTGCTGCAGTTAGATGGAGGGGTGCAAATTCGTGCACCCCCACGTTGGAGTCCAGGTTGTTAGTCTATAATCTGTTGATGACCTGTATCTGTTGATGAGCTGTCTTTTACAGCTGTATTTCACACGTGTCCTCCTGTGTATGGTTAGTGATTATGTGGCTCTCAGTGTCTGTAATAGGTCAGATAAATATCTCCGATTCTTATCCTGTGTTTGTAAGGTCTTTGTATTGAGAAACAATAACGATCAATCACAGGTACCATTTTCACCATTCTTTTTGTAACATTTATTTATAGAAACCAGTCTATTAAAAAGTAACGGAGGGAGTACTTGAAAACTCAAGCCCACCAATAAGTAAAGTCTTCTTTCGCTTCTATCATGAATTCGTAAACTAATTTGTAACGCAGGTGGATATGATTATCCCCAGCAACAAACTCATATGAAACAACATTAACTTCAATCGGACTACCACACGGATTTTTCCTAGAAGATTTCCTTCATTTCTCTCGTTACCATAACATCATCCCATCTCTTAGCTACTGTATACAAATTTCACAGGCTACATTGGAAAAGTTGGCCTCTGACTTGCACATTACAATAGCATTTTAGACCACAAATTTCTTGCCAACCCTACAATAATATGAGATGAAGCGACCGATATAAAATTGGAATTCACATCAACGACTTTTACAATCATATTAAAAAAGCTGATGAAGTAATATTACAAAGATTTAATACATGATTTAAATTCACATTAACGACACCATCTTCACGGTGACTTCACCGACAAAAACCACCGCGAAGAAAAGCGAAACCGGATGCAGAGTAAAATATACCATACACCTTCCAAGAGGATAAGTCATTATGACGGCAGATAGATAGATAGATACTGCAAAAGATAGATAGATACTGCAAAAGGAAAAGAACAAATTGGAAACATCAAACATGAGATGCAGTCTTTTTAAGAACAGTATAATTTGAAAGGGTTTAGATCCATTACAAATGGAGGACGAACGGTAGCACAATATTGAGATGTAAAAATATAAAGGGATCAAAGCAAAATGGACTTGTTTTAAGAGACACTGTGGAAGAATGCAAAAGTAAGGATCTATCACCATATCTTCCATCTCCTTTCATCTATTAGCAAAACCAGAGGCACCAAAACGGTAGAACCAGCCAAGAATAGTGAAGAGAGTTTGTGAACTTTTGGAGGACAAGGGCGGCGCTGGAGCCATAATGCAGTAGTATGTATATATAGATAGGTTTTTACATTAGATTTAGGGTTCCTAAAACGCCACTCTATTTCTCCTTTAATCTTGACCGTTTATTATATCTAACGGCCTGTAATTACAGACTAAATTCAGCCAGCTATGGGCGTCCGGATGTGCGTGCTGAGATGAAGAAGGCTGGCAACTCAGTAATCAATCTTGTTGGAGCAAGCTTCGCAATTGATCAATGCAGCATAGATTTAAGAATTGAATTTTTTGCCTTATCAATTGCGATACATGAGATTAAGACGTCGTGTGACCAGAAACTGAACACCCCAGCATTTGTTTTCACAATAGGATCATCATCCTATTTAGATTTATAGCCCAAATATCAGTGTTACCTGCCAGCCAAACAAGTGACCGAGATCCCAAATATCATTGACATTCGTCTGAAGCATGTCAGTCCCCAAGACTCTAAAAATTGAACTCTGTGTGGAGTGTTTCTAGTAGGTGTACCAATAACTGTATTTGTTTCTTTCCGTTATTGATTCATCAATTTGTAAGCTAATTTGTAATGCAGGAGGGTATGGATTTATCCCCAGCAACAAATTCATAAGAAACACCATTAACTTCATTTAAACTACAACCTGGACTTTTCGTACAACCACGCGATATGCATCAATCTGGCCCGGGTAAGAAAATGGTACCCGCTTCAGAGAAATATGAAAAACTAACATGATGGAACCTCTTAATAAAGAAGGCTCCCACTGAAACTATAAACAAAATAGAAATGGATCTTCACAACTGCTAATGATAAAATGGCAAAAGTGGAGTTACCCCCTAGAGTTTAATCGTAGTTGAAGAATAAGGTTTATAAACTCAGACTCCCAGGTTTTAATCCACACCGTAAGGACTTAAAATTAGGAAATGCAGATCTTCACGAAAAATGGAAGCATGAAATCTTTAGATTTACAAGTAATTAATACTAATGGAATCTTTTAAACTCACCAGAACCGATTTTGTTCGTTTCTCTCTTGACCATAACAACATCATCCCGTCTCTTAAATCCTGTATACAAACTCAGCAGACTAATATGAATTTGCTGCATTGCATGGTTCTCTGAAAAACCATCTCGCTGCTAATTAACTCTCCCACTTGGACATCCTTAAGATTAGAAATTAAGTGGCTTTTCTAATCTCAGCCTGGAGGTCTGCTAGGTGGTAAAATGTACCGGAAAACTCAATTCCACCAACAGTTAAAGTCTTCTTTAACTTCGTCTACTGATTCATCAATTTTTAATGCAAGTGGATATGATTTTATCCCCAACAACAAATTCATAAGAAACACCGTTAACATCAAACAAACTACAAATTTAACATAGTGCCCATATGTGAGCATCAATCTCATGATTGATCAGATCTGAAAAGCAAATAGACTGACTTGCACATTACAAGCATTTAGACCAAAAACTTTTCGCTAAACTTATAATGATTTCAGATGAAGCCACCGATATAAAATTTGTATTCACATTTATGACTTTTACAATCATATTAACAAAGTTCATTAGATGATGACCGAGCAAAAAAAAAAAAAAATGTTTATTAGCTGACGAAGTATTATTACAAAGATTTAATACATGATTTATGTCTTCTTTGGTGACTTCACCGCAATTTGGATTGTCACCAACAAAAACCACCGTGAAGAACAACTAAACCGGAAGCAACATTAGTTAGACCAAGGAGTAGAATAAACCAGAAACTAGTCTTCTTCCAAAGTCTTTGTTTGAGAGGATAAGTCATTATGACAGTAGATAAGATAGATACCTGCAAAAGGAAAAGAAAAAATTGGAAACATGAGATGCAATCTTTTTAAGAACTTATACCACCATGAGAATATACACACACAAAAAAAAAAAAAAAAAAATCCAATTCAAAGGGTTTAAATTTGTAATGGCTTACAAATGGGGGAAGAATAGTAGAACAACATTCAGATGTGAATTATAAATGGACCTGTTTTAAGAGACCATGTATTCTTCTTTCATAGAAGAAGAAGAAAGAGTAGTGAAGAGAATCTGTGAACTTTGGAGGACAAGGGCGGCTCTGGAGCCATATATATAGCAATTGCAATAGGGTTTTACTTTACTTTAGGGTTCCCTATAACGCCACTCGATTTCTCCTTCAATCGAGACCGTTCATTATATCTAACGGCCTATAATCACCGATTAAATTCAGTCGGTAATGGCATTTGTCAGTCAAACGCGTTTGATCGTTTAGCTGCACAATTGGCACCAGTTTTTACAGGAGGAACAAGCAATTATCAAAGTGGCGTCAGCTGGTTAATTCTCCCTTAAAAATTAGGAGCTACATATTGCAATTATCAAAACTGTTCTGAACTGCAACGATTCTATTTTAACGTATGCTCTGAGATCAAAGGGCGTCAGAAATGTTGGATGTGCGTGCTGAGATGAAAAAGGCTGGCCACTCTGCAATCAATCTCGTTGGAGCAAGCTTTCAATTCATCAATGCCGCATAGATTTAAGAATAGAACTTGTTGCCTTATCAATTGCCATACATAATATTAAGATGTCTTGTGACCAGAAAATGAACACCCCAGCATTTGTCTCACAACAGGATCATCATCATCCTGTTTAGATTTTTGGATCCCAAATATCACTGGCCAACAACCTACCAGTCAAATAAGTGACTGAGATCCCAAATATCACCGGCATTTGCCTGAAGCATGTCAGTCCAAGGCTCTAAAGTTTGAACTGGTGGAGAGTTTGGCACAGATGGATTTCAAGTACCATTTTCGATTCATGAATTTGATCTTAAAGTTTACTGGAAAACTCAATCCCACCAACAGCTGTAGTCTTCTTTTCTTTCCATTCAAAAATTTGTAAGCGAATTTATAATGCAGTAGGGTATGGATTTATCCCCAGCAAAAAATTCGTAGGAAACATCATTAACTTCATTCAAACTGCAACCTGGACGACATCCTTCATATCTTTCTAGCTTTCAACCGCATACTATTCATGAACTAGAAAATGGTACCTCCAAAGAAAACTCTACTAAAATTATGCAGTAAACAAAAAAGAAATGGATCTTCAAAGCTGCTAATGATAAACTGGCAACACAAAATCGTCAATAGCAAAAGTGGAGTTTCTACCCCCTGAAGCTAAATCGTAGTTGACAAAGAATAAGGTTTACACAAGCAGAGTCTGACGATCAATAAAACATTGTCACTTGTAAATAACAAACTCAGATCCACACGGTAAGAACTTAAAATTAAGAAATGCTGATCTGCATGAAATCTTTAGATTTACAAGTAACCAATGCAGATGAAGTCTTTCAAACACATTCATGAGTCAACTGAAATACGTTAAGCAGAACTTTCTTAACATCTGTAGTGACACCTTCAGAAACAAAGCTTTTTCTGCAATTGAAAGATGAAAAAATATGCTTCCATATAACAGCCAACTTCACTGGAGCGTATTTATATCTTAACTTTGACCAGCACCAGGAACCAGAAGAACACTTCTGATTTCCACACCAAATTCTTCTATCTAGATCACCAAGCACATGAGGTAATCCATTTACAGAGATCATACCAGCTAATTCACTAGGGATTTACCACTCTCTGTTGGTTATTATTTATAATCACAACTATGAGACTCATATTCTGAATGACATATTCAGATTGAACTAATGTAGGATATCAATTCCTTGAAGAAAAACAGCAAGAAACAAAAGCATGATAACTCTACAAATATAGCTCATAAGCCCATTGCAAACATGGCAGAATACCAACCTTCAGTCCAGATGTTATGGCGCAGTAGCAAGAAAAAAATCCACCCATGAGAATCCCTCATACGGAATCACAAATGCTCGTGGTCTTCCCATGCTGTAACTGTTTGGGAATTAAGTTATAAAAGCCTATTTTTCAACCAATGAGACGTATTGTAAGCAAATTTTCTTTCCAATGCAAACTATGAAACAACTGAATGGTTTTACATCCGACAATTACTTGGACATCCTTATGAACTGCTCACTAGTTTAAAATGCACCCCATATTTAGCTTTCAGTGGCATACTGCAATCAATCCTTCCCGGCTCAGAAAATTGACCCCCCAACTGAAGTGTTCAACTCTATGTTCGTCATTATTTTGAAATACAGTAACCCTTTCTTGACCAATCCTGCATGAGTGCAACCAGATGGAAGACCAACAAACCTAGTGTTGGTGGCGTTAGTAGTGGAGAAGACATAGTGGTGAATTTAAGGGTACTAAATTAAGATGGTCTGTGGTACGATTTGTGGTATGAGTTCGATTGGGTGGTGGTGGTGGAGAAGCAGCCATTGGAGAAGAGGAAACTAAAGCAACAAAAATTAACTTTTCTAATAATCTAAGGAAAGGAGGATTCCGGCCGGGAACAAAGCTAGGCATTAGGTGGTCATGGGAAGAACTTTAATGGATGGTGGTTTCCATGATGCATGTGTTATCTCTGAGAATGAAATATCTAATTCACAGAATAATCTTTTTTTTCAGCGGCATAAAAGAACAATGTTAAGATTACCATACGCTACTCATCCAGAGGTATCAATAAATCATCGATGCCAACTGTAGTCTTTCCTTCATCAGAAGATTCTGATGATATCTCCGGCATGCCAAGAACGATCCGATCAACTAGCGGGGTTTACCAGAAATAACATAGATTTGAGAGGAAAAGTCATTGTGACAATTTCAAAGATCACTGTTTCTCTCTTTGATCTCCAAGGTATGTGTAAGGGTTCATACCAATGTAGTTAATATCGGATATCGGTTTATATCGGTCAGGAAGGATACACTGGTACAACTTTATATCGGGTATATTATCGTTCAAATATCGTTATAATATCGGTTCCAAATTTAGAGACTATAATTTTATAGCTACCATCAATTTTATCAAAAACACAAGAGTAATTTCAATAACTTTAAAGTTCACTGCCTAAAATGAAAAATAAACAAGTTCAAACTAGAAGCAGGAGAGTAACTTCAACAACTATAAAATTTACTGTCTAAAATGGTAATTAAACAAGTTAAAAGTTCAAACTAGAAACAAAAAAGTAACTTCAACAACTTTTAAGTTTACCACCTAATCAATGTCTAACATCAATTAATCAGTATCATATCCATCATACTAATAATCGGTCGGGTAAGTAGACTTACTTCGAGAGCTACATGCACCTCTACTACCAATTGGCCTACTTTCTTCACCAAGAATATCTTGCGAATCATCCAAAGTTCCATGAAGAATATCTTAAAATATCCCCGATATATCGGCCGATACGGCCGATATTTGACTATATTGGACGATATTATCGCCAAGATACCGTATCCCCGATACAATGCTTATCCTACCGCTCCAAGGCCGATATCCGAAATATCCCCGATATATCGGCCGATACGGCCGATATTGACTACATAGGTTCATACATTATACTCCCTCCGTCCCACTATTAAGTGACCTAGTTCAAGTTTGCACAATTTTTAAGGCAAATAAGGGGGAAAGTATTTTTAAGCACTTTTTACAATTATACCCTTAAATAGTGAAATTTTGAAGTGATTTATCTCTCAAAATACACCACGGATGTTCGCAAACTTCGTACCATTGAAAAGCATTTTAAAACACCTACGTAACGAATATAAACATGACTATCAAATTATGCATACTTCTTATATTTCTTATAATCAATTAAAAGGATAATTTTAAAAATATCTCCTTGTTTAGTGATATAGGTCACTTAATGGTGGGACAAAATCTAAAAGTAACTAGGTCACTTATTAGTGGGATGGAGGGAGTACTAAAACTAAGATCATATAATCCCACATCTCAGTTCCGGTTTTTCTTTCACCGCCTTCTCACTCTCACTCTATGTGTAAAATGTAAAGGAAAGTTTTTTGTTTGGTCCTAAGCCCATAAGGTTATTTATAGTAGGGTCCAACCGGATTTTACCCTTATCCTAGGGTCCAAAGTTCTTTGAAAACATGGAAATGACTAATATACCTGTTTATGGGTAAAAATCGTTTCTGCCGATTTCCGGTAAATTCGGTAGGTGAGTGAGAACCGGTTCAAACCCTAAACAAATGTGCTGCACGTGAGCACTTTATAGATTCGAGAGATCAATCTGTACAAGTCCGGCCTAAACCAAGAAATGGTCGTTCCAGACTTGCTTCGGTCACAAAGTGGAGGAGAAGGGTTGATTTGGGGAGGGAAGCAAAGAAAGGTGTTGAGACCAAATAATTGCAGGAGAGTAGTGTCTCGACTTGTATCATAAAGTGGAAGCTTCGGAAGCTTGCAAGAGATGAAAGCTTTTGGAGAGCTTGCAAATTTGCCTTTTACGAGAGTGTAGTATTTTTTCTCCCGACCGAGACTTGTTGTCCGGTAGAAATAGGTAAGACCTATTTATACAAGTCGAGATTGAAACGCACTCGGCCTCATGAAGGAAGAGAGTAAAGGGTGAAATAATTGGAGGAGGTGGTAACCGCATGGTGTTAATGGGTGAAAACGTTTTCACCATTATTTCCTCATTTATTTGACCGCTTTATTCCTTTTCACGCTTTCTTAATGTGAGCGTAGTGTACGGCTGCAAGCCGTGACCGCCAAACCAAGACCCCGGAAAGCATCCCCAGTTTTTGTTGATGTCTCGAGTGTTGGTTTCATCTTGAGTGCAAGTGGTGCTGCTAGGGGCGCATATGGCATGTGCCAATGGCATGTACGGAAACACCTTTGTTGCGAGTTGCACCTCGAGCGCAAGTGGCAATGCCAGAGCTGCTAGTGGCGTGTGTGGCATGTGCCAATGGCATGTGTGGAATGCCTTGGTGGTAGGTTGTACGTTGAGTGTAAGTGGCTACCAGCGTGGGTTTTGGCATGCGCCAATGGCGCGTACGCCCAAGTTGGCCTAGGTTTGCACGGCTTGCAAGTTAGGGTACCAGCGTGTATTAGGGCCACAGCTAGGTAATGAAAGCTACCAGCGAGCGTGTTGGCATGTGCCAATGGCATGCGTGGCCAATAGGGTCACGACCTGGTAAGGAAAGCTACCAGTGACGCATGCTTGGCCATTAGGGCCACGCCCTGTGAGAAAAAGCTACCAGCGAGCGTGTTGGCATGTGCCAATGGCATGCTCGGCCATTAGGGCTACGGTTTGGTAAGAAAGGCTACCAGTGACGCATGTTGGCATGTGCCAATGGCATGCTTGACCAATTTGGGTCGCGTCTTGGTAGGAAAAGCTACCAGCGAGCATGTTGGCATGTGCCAATGGCATGCGTGGCCAATTTGGGTCGCGCCTTGGTAGAAAAAGCTACCAGCCCGAGCATGTTGGCATGTGCCAATGGCATGCGTGGCCAATTTGGGTCGCGCCTTGGTAGAAAAACTACTAGCGAGCGTGTTGGCATGTGCCAATGGCATGCGTGGCCAATTTGGGTCGCACCTTGGTAGAAAAGGCTACCAGCGAGCGTGTTGGCATGTGCCAATGGCATGCGTGGCCAATTTGGGTCGCGCCTTGGTAGAAAAAGCTACCCGCCGAGCGTGTTGGCATGTTCCAATGGCATGCGTGGCCAATTTGGGTCGCGCCTTGGTAGAAAAAGCTACCGTGAGCGTGTTGGCATGTGCCAATGGCATGCATGGCCAATTTGGGTCGCGCCTTGGTAGAAAAAGCTACCAAGCGTGTTGGCATGTGCCAATGGCATGCATGGCCAATTTGGGTCGCGCCTTGGTAGAAAAAGCTACCAAATGAGCGTGTTGGCATGTGCCAATGGCATGCGTGGCCAATTTGGGTCGCCTTGGTAGAAAAACTACCAGCGAGCGTGTTGGCATGTGCCAATGGCATGCGTGGCCAATTTGGGTCGCGCCTTGGTAGAAAAGGCTACCAGCGAGCGTGTTGGCATGTGCCAATGGCATGCGTGGCCAATTTGGGTCGCGCCTTGGTAGAAAAAGCTACCAACGAGCGTGTTGGCATGTGCCAATAGCATGCGTGGCCAATTTGGGTCGCGCCTTGGTAGAAAAAGCTACCAGCGAGCGTGTTGGCATGTGCCAATGGCATGCATGGCCAATTTGGGTCGCGCCTTGGTAGAAAAAGCTACCAGCGAGCGTGTTGGCATGTGCCAATGGCATGCGTGGCCAATTTGGGTCGCGCCTTGGTAGAAAAAGCTACCAACGAGCGTGTTGGCATGTGCCAATGGCATGCGTGGCCAATTTGGTCGCGCCTTGGTAGAAAAAGCTACCAATGAGCGTGTTGGCATGTTCCAATGGCATGCATGGCCAATTTGGGTCGCGCCTTGGTAGAAAAAGCTACCCGAGCTGGCGTGTTGGCATGTGCCAGTGGCATGCGTGGCCAATTTGGGTCGCGCCTTGGTAGAAAAAGCTACCAGCGAGCGTGTTGGCATGTTCCAATGGCATGCGTGGCCAATTTGGGTCGCGCCTTGGTAGAAAAAGCTACCAGCGAGCGTGTTGGCATGTGCCAATGGCATGCGTGGCCAATTTGGTCGCGCCTTGGTAGAAAAATCTACTAGCGAGCGTGTTGGCATGTGCCAATGGCATGCGTGGCCAATTTGGGGCGCGCCTTGGTAGAAAAGGCTACCGGCGAGCGTGTTGGCATGTGCCAATGGCATGCGTGGCCAATTTGGGTCGCGCCTTGGTAGAAAAAGCTACCCCCGAGCGTGTTGGCATGTTCCAATGGCATGCGTGGCCAATTTGGGTCGCGCCTTGGTAGAAAAAGCTACCAGCGAGCGTGTTGGCATGTGCCAATGGCATGCATGGCCAATTTGGGTCGCGCCTTGGTAGAAAAAGCTACCAGCGAGCGTGTTGGCATGTGCCAATGGCATGCATGGCCAATTTGGGTCGCGCCTTGGTAGAAAAAGCTACCAGCGAGCGTGTTGGCATGTGCCAATGGCATGCGTGGCCAATTTGGGTCGCGCCTTGGTAGAAAAACTACCAGCGAGCGTGTTGGCATGTGCCAATGGCATGCATGGCCAATTTGGGTCGCGCCTTGGTAGAAAAGGCTACCAGCGAGCGTGTTGGCATGTGCCAATGGCATGCGTGGCCAATTTGGGTCGCGCCTTGGTAGAAAAAGCTACCAGCGAGCGTGTTGGCATGTGCCAATAGCATGCGTGGCCAATTTGGGTCGCGCCTTGGTAGAAAAAGCTACCAGCGAGCGTGTTGGCATGTGCCAATGGCATGCATGGCCAATTTGGGTCGCGCCTTGGTAGAAAAAGCTCCCTGCGAGCGTGTTGGCATGTGCCAATGGCATGCGTGGCCAATTTGGGTCGCGCCTTGGTAGAAAAAGCTACCAACGAGCGTGTTGGCATGTGCCAATGGCATGCGTGGCCAATTTGGGTCGCGCCTTGGTAGAAAAAGCTACCAGCGAGCGTGTTGGCATGTTCCAATGGCATGCATGGCCAATTTGGGTCGCGCCTTGGTAGAAAAAGCTACCAGCGAGCGTGTTGGCATGTGCCAATGGCATGCATGGCCAATTTGGGTCGCGCCTTGGTAGAAAAAGCTACCAGCGAGCGTGTTGGCATGTGCCAATGGCATGCGTGGCCAATTTGGCCTAGGTTGCATGGTTTACAAGCCTAGGTGCGGGCGCTACTTTGGCATGGCGCGGCTAGGGCCAAGGTAAGGGTGTTTGGCTTGGCGTGGCGTGACCAGTGTAGCTAGGGCCAAGACAGAGTGTGTTTGGCATGGCGCGGCTAGCTCGGGTTAAGTGTGGCTGGCATGATTTTCCATTGGCACGGAGGTGCAAATAGCATGGTTGGCATGATTTGGCGCGTTTGGTATGGTGGCATGATTTGCCATTGCCATAGAGATGCGGCTAGCTCCTGGGCTAGGTGTGGTGGCATGATTTGCCATTGGCACGGAGGTGCGGCTAGCATGGTTGGCATGCTTCGCGCATTTGGTATGGCTGGCATGATTTGCCATTGGCATAGAGATGCGGCTAGCTCGGGCTAGGTGTGGCTGGCATGATTTTCCATTGGCACGGAGGTGCGGCTAGCATGGTTGGCATGCTCCGACGCATTTGGTATGGTCGGCATGATTTGCCATTGGCATAGAGATGCGGCTAGCTCGGCTAGGTGTGGATGGCATGATTTGCCATTGGCACGGAGGTACTGGCTAGCATGGTTGGCATGCTTCGTAGCGTTTGGTATGGCCGGCATGGTTTGCCATTGGCATAGAGATGCGGTAGCTCTGGGATAGGTGTGGCTGGCATGATTTGCCATTGGCACGGAGGTGAATTAGGGTTTTGTTCGTTGTAACCCTAATTTGAAAAAATACCCCTATTAATTCTTGACTACATGCATTAAATGTTCTAATAAATGTGTCACTTTGGTGACATTAGGTTATTTGGGGTTTTACGATTTTACCCTTTGTCTAAAAACCACCATCAACATTAAGTCCCCTGCTTAGCTCGGAACAGGGGCTTTGTTTCGAGGTAAGCATAAGATGGTGACAAACTATCAGCAGCAAATCGTAAAGAGAATTGAGAAGATTTGTCTGACCTTTTTATAAATAGGATTTGGAATCCTTGCCTCCGGGGCTTTGCACAAATCGGGAGGTCGGCGCAATTGGGAAGTCGATCATTGAGAGACAGGAAGGCAAGGCGGCATTGAGAAGTTGACGCGAGTTAGAAACCGAGCGTGCTATCCGGGTGGGACCGGCGCAAGGTAGGGAAGCTGTGTGCGTGCTTGGTGCGGGACTCGGGCGGTCATTGGGAAATTGGCGTGAGTTGGGAAGGCGACGCGCTAGCTAGTGGGACCGGCGCAAGGTGGGGAAGCGAGCGTGCTAGTTGGCGTGACTTGATGGGATCGGTGTGAACAAGGAGGGAGTAGGTGTTTCTACGGCTGTATAGCGAAGTTTCCTTATTTTGCCTTTCCTTCACGCGCGCTTCAATTAGGGCATCATCCATGCCAAAAAATCTGGAAGCGTTATGTCACTCATTGCTTCCTTTCCTTTTTTAGGGTTCTGTATTCAAACCCAACGCAACTACATCATCCCCCTCGTTTGAGAAAAGGTTCTTCTTGTTGAATTTCTCTCTTTGTCATGTCATGCAGATTCGAATCATCTTCTAACCAGTCAGGTTCTCCAGGTGAAGGCGCGAGGTCTGACTCTTGCATGAGCATCCCAACAAAGATTATTCGGGTTAAGAAAATCATACCGGTATGTTTTCTTCTTCTTTGGCGGACTGACGTACACTTTACCGCTTGTTGGATAAATGGAAAATTTCCCTTTTGTGCAGAGATATCCCGTTGGAGCATGGGTCACTGTTATCGACGAGGATGACCTAGTCGTTCCTCTTCCTTCAAATCCGACCTTGTTGACTGCTGCAGACTTGGAGGACGCCCGATTTAGGGCTCTCTTGTCATGAATACCCTTACACAGGTTCGTCGTTTGGGACTCGTATGAGGTGTCTCTCCTCCAATTATCGGAATGTTGGCGGTTTCCTGGTGCGGAAAGAATTCGTGGTCCTTTATACAAGGATATGGAAGACATACGGCCATATCGCTACCAGGAGCGTAGTGAAGTGATGTTCGTCCGCCTTGGTTTCCGTAGTGAACTGTCTTTTGCCAATGATTGATGAGATGGAGAATGTGTCCATCCGTGATGCTTTGAGTCGACCATTCATAGGTGGGAGAATATGGTGTCCACCTGTGAATCCTTGGAGTTTAATATCAGCTGGTTGCGGCATCGTCTCAATATTGTGAAGGTCGACAGAGCTGGTATTCTTGCTGGTGTGATTCCTGCCACAAAAGCCATGCTGGAAGAGGAGGAAGCTTTGGCCCTGGAGTCTCGGAGGATTGAAGAGTTAACTCGAGACTTGAAGAGTAGGACTGAAAGATATCATGGTCGATTGAAGATGATATTTTGTAGGGATTATAATTTACTAGATGGGCTTTTCTGATTTGCATCACGAGATTTAAAGGCTCCTCTCTCTTTTTTTTTTTTTTTTTTTTTTTTTTTTTGAAGAAATAAAGAAATTCTGTTAATCTGTTGGATTGTATTGAAATTCGATAATTGGCAAGAAAGAAAGTAAAAGCAGAGAGGGTGCCTGGACGTTCACACTCTTGATGTATCATGTTGCAGGGAAGTGATTAGGCGTAGTATGCCTTAAGCCACTTTCCGTTGATGACCGCCTCTAGCTTTCCCCCATCTTCTTTGATAATCTTGTAGTAACCACTGTTATATGCTTTAGTGATTATGTACGACCCTTCCCATTTGGGAGAAAACTTCCGTGCCGATACATCTTGCTGGATGTGTTTGGCGGTTTTTAGCACCAGATCTCCTTCCTTGAAAACCCTGGGTTTTACATGGCTGTTGTACGCCCCGGAAATCCTCATTTACGTATGCTTGTGCATGTTCCTCTGCCCGGGATCTCTTGAGCACGCATCAGGTCAACCAGTCTTGGGACCTCTTCATTGGTCGTATTGCTTCCAGAAATTGAGGAGTTATCATGACCTTGAGCGGGATCAATATTTGTGAAGATCGCCTGATAGCCGACCATGCTTGCGCGAAATTTGAGGGCGGAAGCTAGAATTTGATATTGTAACCGAAAGATCAATCCTCCCGCTGTGGTCGCCAATTGTTTATGGGTAAAAATCGTTTCTGCCGATTTCGGTAAATTCGGTAGGTGAGTGAGAAACTGGTACAAACCCTAAACAAATGTGATGCACGTGAGCACTTTATAGATTCGAGAGATCAATGCGTACAAGTCCGACCTAAACCAAGAAATGGCCGTTCCGGACTTGCTTCGGTCACAAAGTGGAGGAGAAGGGTTGATTTGGGGAGGGAAGCAAAGAAAGGTGTTGAGACCGAGAATAATTCTTGGAGAGTAGTGTCTCGACTTGTATCAGAAAGTGGAAGCTTCGGAAGCTTGCAAGAGATGAAAGCTTTTTGGAGAGCTTGCAAAGTTGCCTTTTCTAAGAGTGTAGTATTTTTCTCCTGACCGAGACTTGTTGTCTGGTGGAAATAGGTAAGACCTATTTATACAAGTCGAGATTGAAACGTACCACGGCCTCATGAAGGAAGAGAGTAAAGGGTGAAATAATGGGAGGAGGTGGTAACCGCATGGTGTTAATGGGTGAAAACGTTTTCACCATTATTTCCTCATTTATTTGACCGCTTTATTCCTTTTCACGCTTTCTTAATGTGAGCGTAGTGTACGCCGTAAGTTGTGACCGCCAAACCAAGACCCTGGAAAGCATCCCCCAGTTTGTGTTGATGTCTCGAGTGTTTGTTTCATCTTGAGTGCAAGTGGTGCTGCTAGGGGCGCATATGGCATGTGCCAATGGCATGTGCGGAAATGCCTTTGTTGCGAGTTGCACCTCGAGCGCAAGTGGCAATGCCAGAGCTGCTAGTGGCGTGTGTGGCATGTGCCAATGGCATGTGTGGAATGCCTTGGTGGTAGGTTGTATGTTGAGTGTAAGTGGCTACCAGCGTGGGTTTTGGCATGCGCCAATGGCGCGTACGACCAAGTTGGCCTAGGTTTGCACGGATTGCAAGTTAGGCTACCAGCGTGTATTAGGGCTGACTAGGTAATGAAAGCTCCCGCGAGCGTGTTGGCATGTGCCAATGGCATGCGTGGCCAATAGGGTTACGGCCTGGTAAGGAAAGCTACCAGTGACGCATGTTGGCATGTGCCAACGGCATGCTTGGCCATTAGGGCCACGCCCTGGTGAGAAAAAGCTACCAGCGAGCGTGTTGGCATGTGCCAATGGCATGCTCGGCCATTAGGGCCACAGTTTGGTAAGAAAGGATACCAGTGACGCATGTTGGCATGTGCCAATGGCATGCTTGACCAATTTGGGTCGCGTCTTGGTAGGAAAAGCTACCCGGCGAGCATGTTGGCATGTGCCAATGGCATGCATGGCCAATTTGGGTCGCGCCTTGGTAGAAAAAGCTACCAGCGAGCATGTTGGCATGTGCCAATGGCATGCGTGGCCAATTTGGGTCGCGCCTTGGTAGAAAAACTACCAGCGAGCGTGTTGGCATGTGCAAATGGCATGCGTGGCCAATTTGGGTCGCGCCTTGGTAGAAAAGGCTACCGGCGAAGCGTGTTGGCATGTGCCAATGGCATGCGTGGCCAATTTGGGTCGCGCCTTGGTAGAAAAAGCTACCGAGCGGCGTGTTGGCATGTGCCAATGGCATGCGTGGCCAATTTGGGTCGCGCCTTGGTAGAAAAAGCTACCAGCGAGCGTGTTGGCATGTGCCAATGGCATGCATGGCCAATTTTAGTCGCGCCTTGGTAGAAAAAGCTACCAGCGAGCGTGTTGGCATGTGCCAATGGCATGCATGGCCAATTTGGGTCGCGCCTTGTTAGAAAAAGCTACCAGCGAGCGTGTTGGCATGCGTGGCCAATTTGGGTCGCGCCTTGGTAGAAAAACTACCAGCGAGCGTGTTGGCATGTGCCAATGGCATGCGTGGCCAATTTGGGTCGCGCCTTGGTAGAAAAGGCTACCAGCGAGCGTGTTGGCATGTGCCAATGGCATGCGTGGCCAATTTGGGTCGCGCCTTGGTAGAAAAAGCTACCAGCGAGCGTGTTGGCATGTGCCAATGGCATGCGTGGCCAATTTGGGACGCGCCTTGGTAGAAAAAGCTACCCGTGACGTGTTGGCATGTGCCATTGGCATGCATGGCCAATTTGGGTCGCTCCTTGGTAGAAAAAGCTACCAGCGAGCGTGTTGGCATGTTCCAATGGCATGCATGGACAATTTGGGTCGCGCCTTGGTAGAAAAAGCTACCAGCGAGCGTGTTGGCATGTGCCAATGGCATGCGTGGCCGATTTGGCCTAGGTTGCATGGTTTACAAGCCTAGGTGCGGGCGCTACTTTGGCATGGCGCGGCTAGGGCCAAGGTAAGGGTGTTTGGCTTGGCGTGGCGTGGGCTGGGGCCAAGGTAAGGGTGTTTGGCTTGGCGTGGCGTGACCAGTGTAGCTAGGGCTAAGGCAGTGTGTTTGGCATGGCATGATTTGTCATTGGCACGGAGGTGCAGCTAGCATGGTTGGCATGCTTTGACGCGTTTGGTATGGATGGCATGATTTGTCATTGGCATAGAGATGCGGCTAGCTCGGGCTAGGTGTGGCTGGCATGATTTGTCATTGGCACGGAGGTGCGGCTAGCATGGTTGGCATGCTTCGTCGCATTTGGTATGGCTGGCATGATTTGCCATTGGCATAGAGACGCGGCTAGCTCAGGCTAGGTGTGGCTGGCATGATTTGCCATTGGCACGAAGGTGTGGCTAGTATGGTTGGCATGCTTCGGCGCATTTGGTATGGTTGGCATGATTTGCCATTGGCATAGAGATGCGGCTAGCTCGGGCTAGGTGTGGCTGGCATGATTTGCCATTGGCACGGAGGTGCGGCTATCATGGTTGGCATGCTTCGGTGCATTTGGTATGGCTGGCATGGTTTGCCATTGGCATAGAGATGCGGCTAGCTCGGGCTAGGTGTGGCTGGCATGATTTTCCATTGGCACGGAGGTGAATTAGGGTTTTGTTCGTTGTAACCTAATTTGAAAAAATACCCCTATTAATTACGACTACATGCATTAAATGTTCTAATAAATGTGTCACTTTGGTGACATTAGGTTATTTGGGGTTTTACGATTTTACCCTTTGTCTAAAAACCACCATCAACAATACCCTACTGTTTAAATACGTGTGAAATAACATATTTCTACCAAATCGAGATTTTATTTATCTGGAGGTCCAAATTAATTAAAGCATATAAAGGACCACAAATTTGAGTACATATCTTCTACACGGTTTACAAATTTGAGTACATATCTGCCACAATGCTTACAAATTTGAGTACATATCTGCTACACTGCTTACAAATCCGAGTACATAACTGTTACACTAATTACAAATCTGAGTATATATCTTCCGCACTGCTTACATATAGAGTATGTATCCGTTGGACATATTGAACCTGTAAATGTGACCAGAATATAACAATATTAAAACACAACAACAAAACTAGCATCTATTTCAGTATTTCGCATATGTACTCATGGATCAAACCAAAATAAAGTGGCAAAACTATGAATAAAACAAAATCAAAAGAAGTTTTTATCTGTATGACATATACGTACTGCGGATTCATATAAACTAAAAACTCAATTGCATGTCAAGAAGTGATGAATCCATTAATATAACTAAATCAAAGCACATACTCCAGTATTTCACATACGAACTCATGGATCAAACCAAAAAAAGTGGCAAAACTCTGAATCTTATCTTATCTTATACTAATATAAAGAAAAGAGGTAATTGTTTGGTGAACCCTTTTCACATGACAATAATACCCCCATTAACTAAGTTTTTAGCTAATATTTGTATATTTACAGGAATGCCATTGTTTTAAAAATAGATCAAAATAATTAAAACTTAGATATCTTTAAAAATACACATCGGATTTTTGCAAAATTAATATATTTGGAAAGCTCTTTAAATTATCTACGTAATGAGTACAAACAAGGATATTAAATTTTGATTTTAAATTTTTTTTTCCATTATTATCAAATTTGGTTTTGTTAAAAGAATCCAATTCAAGCATGTGCATCACACATGTGGCCTTACTAGTGCTAATATAAAGAAAAAAGGTAATTGTTTGGTGAAGCCTTTTCACATGACAATAATACCCCCATTAACTAAGTTTTTAGTTAATATTTGTATATTTACAGGAATGTCATTGTTTTAAAAATAGATCAAAAAAATTAAAACTTAGATATCCTTAAAAATACACATTGGATTTTTGCAAAATTACTATATTTGGAAAGCTCTTTAGATTTTCTACGTAATGAGTACAAACAAGGATATTAAATTTTTATTTTAAGATTTTTTTTCCCATTATTATCAAATTTGGTGTTGTTAAAAGAATCCAATTCAATCATGTGCATCACACATGTGGCCTTACTAGTAAAAGAATCAAAAGAAGTTTCAACCAGTACGACATATATGTATTACGAAATTCATGAACTAAAACTCAACTGCATGTCAAGAAGAAGTGATGAATCCATAAAATCTAATCGAATCAAAGCACATATATTTCAGTATTCCATAAATGTACTCCTGGTTCAAACCAAAAAAATAAGAGAAAACCTATATTTCTTTATAATAAGGGACAACCAAATCGCCACATGTCGATGCCACAATCACTCTTGATTTTGGTGAAGACACATCAGCACTAAGTATCCACGTCAATTTTTTGAAGCCACATCAGCATTAGCTTTCAGCCGTCTTATTGAACACCACCCTAACAGGCGCGATCAATTTGGCATCTTGAAGGGTCAATTTCAAAAGATAACATATTTTCAGAAACGAACCATCCATTTGGAAAGAAAAGTCACCAATGCAAGAAAACTGAACGTCATAGAGCAACAGAGACAAACCAAAGGACATGTTGTTTGCTTCAGTGTCCCAAATCTCTTACCAAAAGACACGTCGTTTGCGTTTTTTCACTATAAATGTTCGATAAAGCTGGCTTCACAAATAACTAAATAGTACGTCACCTCCTGCATCGTCCAATTTGGGATGCAATAGATACGGACAACCAACCACATGCAAACGAGGAAAAGATAATCATATGAACGATATTTTTAATGCATTTTCGACACCTTGATGAGGTAACAACAGGACATCATTTGGCTGAAACACTATTCTCGTTAATTTCGCCTTGAAGATCTGGCAGTTCATGCTTGCATAACATTTCCTTCATTGTTTCAGTTGTTTGAAGATCAATACAAAAAGAAGAAAAGTAGCTAATGAAGGCCTAAAAATGAAGATGAAAATTTAATAGTTTGCACTAAAAATATAACGAAGACCAGGAAACACTTTCAAGGTAATGATTTTTTGTTAGTCACTCTCTAAACTGCACATATTGTATTTTACCAAATTCCTATTTGTTCATATTATACGTTATGTAATTTACGAAATGGATGTAAAAGTTTGCACTAACTTTACACACTAAGAAGAGATGGAGGAGAGTGACGGATGGCTTGAAAGAGATAAATTCATAAGTAGATGATGAATAACGTCGATCAAAGAATCGGAAAAACAAAACAATAAAAATTCGGTTATCGCTGTAAGGTAGAAACCAAATATTGATATTAGCGATCAGGAAGTTTAGGGGACTGTGTTGTCTCACCAAAATGTAGAAGTAGTGGAAGGATGTTGGGCAAGATCACGAAAGAGAACATATTAGGCAAAGTTGATGTGTAGGTGTTGATGGTGGTTTTTAAACAAGGGGTAAAATCGTAAAACCCCATGACCTAGTGTTACCCGCAACACATTAACTAAGAGCATTTAACTCAGTGTAAATAATTAATAGGGGTATTTTTTCAAAATACCGGATTAGGGTTTTTCGACACGAACCCTAATTCCAAAACCAAGCCGCACACCTGCGCACCATGGCAACAATGCCAAACCAAGCCGCACACTCGCGCACCATGGCAACAATGCCAAACCAAGCCGCACACTCACGCACCATGGCAACAATGCCAAACCAAGCCGCACACTGCGCACCATGGAAACAATGCCAAACCAAGCCGCACATGCGCACCATGGCAACAATGCCAAACCAAGCCGCACACTGCGCACCATGGCAACAATGCCAAACCAAGCCGCACACTGCGCACCATGGCAACAATGCCAAACCAAGCCGCACACTGCGCACCATGGCAACAACGCCAAAACCAAGCCGCACATCGCGCACCATGGCAGCGACGCCAAAACCAAACTACATATCGCACTCATTGGAAACCATGCCAAACTAAGCCGCTATGCCATTGGCACATGCCAAACATAGCGCCCTAGGCTTGCAAAACGTGCAACTAGGTCAACATGGCCGTACGTGCCATTGGCACATGCCAACACGTACCACAGGCCATATTTCCAAGCCGCTATGCCATTGGCGCATGCCAAATATAGCGCCCTAGGGCCGGCAAAACGTGCAACTAGGTCAACATGGCCGTACATGCCATTGGCACATGCCAACACGTACCACAAGCCATATTTCCAAGCCGCTATGCCATTGGCAAATGCCAAATATAGCGCCCTAGGCTTACAAACCATGCAACCCAGGACAAGTCGGCCACGCATGCCATTGGCACATGCCAACATGCTCGGCTGTAGCTTTTCCTACCAAGGCCACGGCCCTAATCTGCCACGCATGCCATTGGCACATGCCACCATGCTCGCCGGGTAGCTTTCCCTACCAAGGCCACGGCCCTAACGGCCACGCATGCCATTGGCACATGCCAACATGCTCGCCGGGGTAGCTTTTCCTACCAAGGCCACGGCCCTAACGGCCACGCATGCCATTGGCACATGCCAACATGCTCGTTGGTAGCTTTTCCTACCAAGGCCACGGCCCTAACGGCCACGCATGCCATTGGCACATGCCAAACACACACGCTGGTAGCCTAACTTGCAAACCGTGCAACCTACCACCAAGGCATTCCGCACATGCCATTGGCACATGCCAAACACACACGCTGGTAGCCTAACTTGCAAACCGTGCAACCTACTACCAAGGCATTCCGCACATGCCATTGGCACATGCCAAACACACACGCTGGTAGCCTAACTTGCAAACCGTGCAACCTACCACCAAGGCATTCCGCACATGCCATTGGCGCATGCCAAACACACACGCAGGTAGCCTAACTTGCAAACCGTGCAACCTACCACCAAGGCATTCCGCACATGCCATTGGCGCATGCCACACACGCCACTAGCAGCTCTGGCATTGCCACTTACACTCAACCTACCACCAAGGTATTTCGCACATGCCATTGGCACATGCCACGCACGCCACTAGCAAGTCTCTGGCATTGCCACTTGCGCTGAAGTACAACCCGCAACAAGGGCATTACGCACATGCCAATGGCACATGCCACACGCGCCACTAGCGGCGCCACTTGCACTCAAGGTGCAACCAACACTCGAGATATCAACACAAACCGGGGATGCTTTCCAGGGTTTTGGTTTGGCGGTCACGGCTTGCGGACACTACGCTCACATTAAGAAAGCGTGAAAAGGAATAAAGCGGTCAAATAAATGAGGAAATAATGGTGAAAACGTTTTCACCCATAAACACCTTGCGGTTACCACCTCCTCTCATTATTTCACCCTTTACTCTCTTCCTTCATGAGGCCAGGGTACGTTTCAATGTCGACTTGTATAAATAGGTCTTACCTATTTCCACCAGACAACAAGTCTCGGTCAGGAGAAAAATACTACACTCTCGAAAGGCAACTTTGCAAGCTCTCCCAAAAGCTTTCATCTCTTGCAAGCTTCCCAAGCTTCTACTTTACGATACAAGTCGAGATACTACTCTCCCAGGAATTATTCTGGTCTCAACACCTTTCTTTGCTTCCCTCCCCAAATCAACCCTTCTCCTCCACTTTGTGACCGAAGCAAGTCTGGAACGGCAATTTCTTGGTTTAGGCCGGACTTGTATAGATTGATCTCTCGAATCTATAAAGTTCTCACGTGCAGCACATTTGTTTAGGGTTTGAACCAGTTTCTCACTCACCTACCGAAATTACCGAAATCAGCAGAAACGATTTTTACCCATAAACAGTAGGGTAGACATAATAATAGGGGATGAAGCAACATTGGTGCATAAAATGCCTTCAAAGCACTGGATGGTACATTGAAGGATTTGATGAGCAATCAGATCAAGTTATATGGAAGAAAAACTATAAGTCTTCACTGGAGATTTCAGGCAGATTTTAACAATTACTCCCAAAGGAACCAGGAGAATGACTGTTGACGCATCGATGAGTAGATCAAATTTGAGTAGAGATTTCAGAATCTTCATCCTTGATGAGAATATGGGCCAAATTTTTGGAGTTTTATCTGCAACGAAACAAAAAGAAGAATTCAGTAAATGGATACTTGATCTTGGAAATGGAAATTAATCTTTTTGAAATTGCACTTACCGATACGAAAGACCCAACTTGGATTAAGATACCCCATGACTACCTAAATGTACCAGATGAGGATTGCGTGAAACAAGTTGTGTCCACCGTATATCAAAGCATGCTTGAAATATATGGAGAGACAGAGGACATAAGTGAAAAATGCGTATTGGCACCAACAAACGATGGTGTGGATGAAATGAACCATTTTCGACGGTCCCCGGAGAAACACACATTTGTTGGGTTCATAAACCATTACCCAGATGACAGGATCCATTCGACCACTCAACAACAAGATTTTCCATACTACGTCAAATTTCTGAATTCCCTGTAATTTCCCGGAATCCAATAATTCCAGACTATCACTTGCATCTTAAAACGGAGTCCCAATTATGCTACTACAGAACATAAATGAGAGCATGGGTCTTTGTAACAGAGCCGACTAATGGTAAAACAAATTGGTAAAAGGGTTATTGAAGCACAGATCACAGCAGGGAATACATCGGCTTTCATTTGTACATTCCAAGGATGATATTGTCTCCTAGTGCAGCAAAGTTACCTTCTGTATTAAAAAGAAGGCAATTTTCTTTTAAAGTATGTTTTGCTATGGCAGAGCCAAGGTCAAACCCTACAACATGCGGGCGTCTATTTTCTAAAGCCACTATTTACTTATGGATATGGCACTGTCTAGAAAGGTATCAAGAGAAGATTTGAAGATTTTGATTTTAAAAAAAAAAAAAAAAAAACGATAAACTAGATCCATCAATTCAAGTTTAGCCACCTGAAATGTAGACACTTTCGGAAAAGCCGGTGCATATGCACCGGGTTAGATGCTTGTAAGGAGAAAGATAAAAGATTATCTGGCTTTACAAAGCAGTAGAAACTCATCAGCTTGAGCTTTCTTAGAGATTTCCTTTTTGAAGCTAAACTGTACCTGCAGATTAATCATCAAAACTTTTGTTCAAAGAGAACAACATTAAACGTCATGATTAAATAAAAACAGTTGCATATCCATAAAATCATAAATAGAATCGAAGCTTCCGCTCAGATAGAAAATTAAACGGCAATTCAGTTGGCAATCCTAAGAAGCGTTATAAACCCTAAAACTGATGGCCAATCATTAAACATAAAATAACAACGCAAACAAAAAGCGCCACCAACATTGTAGATTCATAGTAAACACAAAAACAGAACAGTACGTCATATATGTACTGATGGTTAATACACAAAAGAAAATTGAAAAACAAACCAAAAACCATAAAAATATCAGATCTACTAATGAAATAAACATAAAACATGATTTTTTTATTTAGATCTGAACCTGTTTCATCAAAATCCACCAGTATATCATATACGTACCGATGATTAATACACAAAAGTAACTCAAAAGCAAATCAAAAACAACCAAAATGAAACTAAAATCAGTTGCATGTGAAAACCAAGTAATGAATCTATAAAAAACAGAATAAAACACTTTTTTTTTCAGTATTCCATATATATAATTTTAGATCTAAGAAGAAAAATATCCAAATCTACAAAAATAACAAAATTAAAGCATAATTTTTCAGTACACCATATATGTACTGCTGATTCATAATCTAAATTTCAGATGCATGTGAAAAACAAGTAACGAATTTATGAAAAAATAGAATCGAAACACTTTTATTTGAGTATTTCATATATGTACTAATGGATCAACCCAAAAAAAGTGGTAAAATTTTGAACAAAACAGAATCAGAAGAATTTTATATCGGTACGTCGCATACGTACTGTCAATTCATACACAGTAGCAAACTGTAACGCACCTAAAAACATATAAACGTCATGAAAATCGATTTAATCTTCATAATACAATCAGAAAAAAAATCAATGAAAACGAACAAAATAATCAAAGAAGATGATTAGAAAACATACCTGGAAACACAAACAATCTTCTCGTCGTAAATCATAACGATGCATCTTCTTCTTCTTCTCAAAAATAAACTAGGTTTCTATCAGTACGGGATATACGTATTGTTGCTTCATATACACAAACGAACTGAAACAAATCTTATACCAACAAAATGGAACTGGTATAATCAAATCTAATAACCAAATGAACAAAAACTGTGATTATTCATCTAGATCTAGTAAATAATCAACAAATAAAACATGGATATCGAAAGCGTAATCAAACACAACAACGATTAGATCGTGAAAACCCTAAAATAAACATTGCAAGAGAATGAGAAGAAAAATAAATTGGATTTGTTAAAATTTAATCGCCACAGCAGTGAGAGGAAAGAGAAAATGAAAACGAAAAATGAAATGTCAAATGTTCTTCTCGTGCTTATAGGTCTGTTAAATAGGGAAACTCATTTGTGGTATTTTTAAGTTTCACATACATGATCCCACACGTGTGCAGGACATAGGGTTAAAAAACCTAGCGAGATTGGGGTATACCCAGATTAATTGGGGTATACCCAATAAGACAAAATATGGTCATTTTGAAGTAAAAGAGGTCACCCCTTAACCATATATTTTCTAAATGGCTAATATACCCTTGTTTAATTAACACTCAAATCTGATTAGGTTAATTAATTGAGTTTAGATTAAAACTTTTCAAATTATGAATTTGAATAATGAAATTTTTGATTGAACTTTGGAAAGTTTTTTGATGAAAAAATTTGTTTTGAAAAATCTTTTGGAACGGAAATGAAAGCACACTATCCCAACACTTCTAAAGAGGGAATTGCAAAGTCATTGTATGAAATAATACTTAAAATTAGATCACAAATCAACACTTTCGGTTACAAAGTATGAAAAGCTCAAGCAAGGTCGACGAATGAAGATCATCTGACTTTATTTTTTTAACACACATGAGACGACAGATAAAATTTATTAGTCGGAAAGGTCATCAAAAAAAACCTTGTCGGCTGTTGAGAAAAATGTATTAGTCGGCAAGGTCTTCAAAAAATACCCTGCCGGCTGTTAAAAAAATTTAGTAGTCCGCAAGGTCTGCAAAAAATATCTTGTCGGCTGTTGAAAAAATTTGTTAGTCGGCAAGATCTTCAAAAAATACCTTGCCGGCTGTTGAAAAAATTTACAGTCGCCATGGCTGTTATGAAAAGTCGGCAAGATATGCATGTTACGACCTTAGCGACCAAAACACAAAAATCACAATTTTCGATTTTTAAGCTAATATAACAATCAAATCACACAACATAATGATGGGTTTGAGTTTAAACATCACTTATAGTCTTCTTTTCGCCGGTAGAGTCAACAATTTTTTTGGAAAATTAAAGTTGAAGATTTTTATATGGCTTTGGTTGATGGAATATGCAGATGAAGAAGAAGAAGAAGAAGAAGAAGAAGAAGAGAAGATTAAGAGTTGTTTAGTTTTTTAAATTTTGGGTTAATGAAATTAAGAAATGGGTTTATTTTTAAGATTTAATTTGTTCAAGGGTATTAAAGTAAAAACACTCTTATATGAAAATTCCGACTAAGTCCCCTTAAAATTGGGTATACCCCAATTAATCTGGGTATACCCCAATCTCGCCAGGTTAAAAAATTGGGTCCATTTTTATCTTTTCTTTTAATTATGGACCTCCGGTTACTGGGCTTTAGTGGGTGGACCTGCCACTAACTAAGAATACTATAATAGTACCTCTAGGTAATTCCTACAAATGTAAACTACTTCTAAAATGCTAGGATTTGGTTAATTTATACTTACATAAGAAAACTTACATGATTTACTATAATTCCTTGAAGTAATCCAATCCCAAATTCCTAGTTAGCAATTCGCCGTTCGCGAATCCATCGGCTCCTACGAGCAAACCGAATAGAGCGTGAATTATACGCATTCGGGAATTAATCCTGAGCTCTCTTAATTCGATCAAATTTCAGTTCATATTTCTAAGCCCACTAATTTCCGAGAAGCTTACCCGGCCCATTAGTAAGTCCAGAGCTCATTCCATGTACCAAAAAGTGAAACAATCATGAATCCATCGGCTCTCTCGAGCAAACCGAATAGAGCGTGAATTATACGCATTCGCGAATTAACTGGGCTCTCTTAATTCGATCAAATTTCATTCACATTTCTAAGCCCACTAATTTCCGAGGAAGCTTACCAGCCCATTAGTAAGTCCAGAGCTCATTCCATGTACCAAAAAGTGAAACAATCGCGAATCCATCGGCTCCTCCGAGCAAACCGAATAGAGCGTGAATTATACGCATTCGCGAATTAACTAGGCTCTCTTAATTCGATCGGATTTCGTTCACATTTCTAAGCCAACTAATTTCCGAGAAGCTTACCCTACCCATTAGTAAGTCCGCAGCTCATTCCATGTACCAAAAAGTGAAACAATCGCGAATCCATCGGCTCCTACAGCAAACCGAATAGAGCGTGAATTATACGCATTCGCGAATTAATCGGGCTCTCTTAATTCGATCAAATTTCGATTCACATTTCTAAGCCCACTAATTTCCAGAAGCTTACCAGGCCCATTAGTAAGTCCAGAGCTCATTCCATGTACCAAAAAGTGAAACAATCGCGAATCCATCGGCTCCTCTGAGCAAACCGAATTGAGCGTGAATTATACGCATTCGCGAATTAACCGGGCTCTCTTAATTCGATCAAATTTCGCCACATTTCTAAGCCCACTAATTTCCCGAAGCTTACCCGGCCCATTAGTAAGTCCATAGCTCATTCCATGTACCAAAAAGTGAAACAATCGCGAATCCATCGGCTCCTGAAAGCAAACCGAATTGAGCGTGAATTATACGCATTCGCGAATTAACCGGGCTCTCTTAATTCGATCAAATTTCGGTTCACATTTCTAAGCCCACTAATTTCCAGTAAGCTTACCCGGCCCATTAGTAAGTCCGAGCTCATTCCATGTACCAAAAAGTGAAACAATCGCAATCCATCGGCTCCTCTGAGCAAACCGAATAGAGCGTGAATTATACGCATTCGCGAATTAACTGGGCTCTCTTAATTCGATCAAATTTCAGTTCACATTTCTAAGCCAACTAATTTCCAGAAGCTTACCCGGCCCATTAGTAAGTCAAGAGCTCATTCCATGTACCAAAAAGTGAAACAATCGCGAATCCATCGGCTCCTCTGAGCAAACCGAATAGAGCGTGAATTATACGCATTCGCGAATTAACTGGGCTCTCTTAATTCGATCAAATTTCAGTTCACATGTCTAAGCCCACTGATTTCCAGAAGCTTACCCGGCCCATTAGTAAGTCCGGAGCTCATTCCATGAAACAAAATGAATGGCTGTAAGCACTCGGATTCGAAGACAAGTCCCCATGGCTACAGGCGCAAAAGCTTAACCACTCAGCCAAACGCTCTTTGGTGATTTTGTCATCTATATTATATATATAACCAAAATTAAGTTGTAAAATCTAGGCTCCAACTATATTTTTATCGTTTAATATTAACGAATTTTCAGTACCGAATTCATATCTCTAAAAGGAATTTTAATATGTCATTCCAATTTACTGCCGTATCACGAACCGTTGACCGGATTTTTGACCGACTTTAACTTTTACAAATCCGAACAATACTCGTACGTTTGACTTCCCGAACTACGAACAGCTAACTTGGATCCCAATAGGTGCAGTACTGCAGTTCAATGTGGAGGCCACCTATTCTGCTGTTACGTGAGACAGACTGGATTATGTTGGATGTGGAGAAATGATGAGGTTCAGTAACTCGTAATCAATCTCCTTGGAGCAAGCAAGCTTAGCAATTGCAGCATTCATTAGACTACTGAGTTTATTTCCGATTTCTTTGTAATGCTACTGTTTCATTTGTGCCTCCTAGACGCCTTATTAATCTACAAGATTGTTCCGCACGTGCAACTTAAAATGAAAATTACTATTATACCATCATTTTTATTTATAACAAATTATTTGTCTGGGCATGATATTGGGCAATTTTGGAAATCCAAAATTCACAGCCTTAAAACAACGAACAGTGCTCGAGGGGTCTTCACGCCTGTTTTCACGTGACCCATTCACGTGACCCACGCACACTATTCTCTTATTCTCTCCTGAGCTATGATTTCTTCTTTTTTTTGTTTTTACCTTTTTAACCCCATTTCATTCCGATGGCATTTTTATAGAGTGACAAAATTAAGGGCAGGTTCGGAATCCCAAAATGTGGAGCTTCATCTACTGATCATGAACAGTGCCTAAGGTGTGTTTTCTTTATAATAGTAATAGATTTTTAACCTTTGTTCCAACAAAAAGATTAAGACCCGGGCAATAATAAGTTGTCTTCAAAACAGGATCAACATGCTATCTAGATGATATCACTGGCCAACAAACTGCAAGCCAAGTGAATGAGATCCTAAGTAGGAAATGGCGTAGTGCTATCTAATTGACATATGAAAAACTAACATGATGGAACCTCTCAAAGAAAGCTCTATTGAAATTATAAACAAAAGAAGAAAAACATTGTGAGTTATAAAGCAGTAAAAAACTCAGACTCCCAGGTCTTTAGCCAGAACTTTCTTAACTTCTGGAGTAACACCTTCAGAAGCAAAGCCTTTTCTGCAATAGAAAGACGAAACACTATGCAATTAGAAAAACAAATCTGATCACCACATACAAGAGGTAATCCATTATCATACCAGCTAATTCACTAGGGAGAAATATCACTCTGTTGGTTACTAATTATACATATTCTGAATCTACTATTCAGATTGAACTAACGCAGGATATCAACTACTCGAAGGAAAACAGCAAGGAACAAAAGAATGAAAACTCTACAAATATAGCTCATGAGCCCCATAAGAGTTCCAAACAAGGCAGAACACGAACCTTCATTCCAGATGATACATACCATTTGAGGGTACCTGCTGCCGGTAATAGCTACAGATTCGAGGAAAGGGCACCTGTAAGAAACAAACCACCAATGCAAGAGAATCCCTCATACAGAATCCCAAGTGCTTATGGTTTTTTTGTTTCAACAGCTTGAGTCAGTCTTTCTTGTTGTTTCTCTCCTTTCCTTGCCCCATCTGATTGCTTCCAAGACTAGCCATCACCTTCCCAGCTTGTCTGCATTCTGCGCCCTTCCTCGCTTCCTTAGGAATGCCAGGACAATTTCTTAATAAAAGGCTAGAAGTCCTTTTATATATGTGCTTTCGTTCCATCTTCAACTAACCCCTTGATTAATCAATGCACTGAGTGCAGTATTATTTCAACTATTGATTTCCTTGTTAATTGCGAACAAAAGATTAAGATATTGTATGAGTAGAAAATGAACACCTCGGCCTTTGTCTACACAACATGATCAACATGCTAGCTAGAATTTTTTTATCCCAAAATATCATTGTACAACAAACTGCAAGAGAAACAAGTGAATGAGATCATAAGTATGGTGTTTGAGGAAATTGTTATCCCAACACTTACAACTCTGAACGAACCCCTGGAAATGCTTCTACTAGGTGGTACAATTTGGAGTCCTAGTACCATTTTTGTTTCATGAATTTGATCTTGAGAATGTACCATGCACCAGAAAACTCAATCCCACCTATAAATGTTATCTTCTTTTGCTTCCTTTATCGATTCATCAATTTGTAAGCTAATTTGTAATGCAGGTGGGAATGATTTAACAATATATAATGTTTGTGTGTTTTGTAATACGGAGAAGGAAACCGCTGATCGTCTTCTTATCCAGTATGACCATATAATTTCGTCCTTCTTGGCCTCTTCCAGCCACGGTGGTGCAACTATATATTTATTGCTTGGGAGTACAATGTTCTTAGAAGTCCCTACAAAGAATTTCGGATGTGGTTCACTATGGCATCATATGGAATATTTGTAGAGAAGAAAATGGCATGCTATTTGGAACAAGATGCAAATCTGTGGAGGAACTGATTGCTATTAATTTTCACTAAGTTAACTGCCTTGTGTGGTTTTGTGACAAGGAGACTTTCAAGTTATTATTAGTTGCAAACAAATTATACATAAAAACTTTCATTTCCTCCGGAATAGGAGTTACGACTTCTTCTCTTCTTTTCCTTTTTCTTCCTGATAATGGTTTGCCATTACGTAACATAATATGTATATGATATTACTGTTGATTTTATATACTAGATAGTTGTATATTTATTTGATTGTTGAGCTCATATATCAGCGCGGTCACATGTTATCGACACGGTGGTGAGTAAGAGCTTCTCCAATGGAATGTATGTGAAGATAAATATCTAAGTCCACATAGGATAGACATTCATTTTCTCTAAATATCTTATCCAACCCAACTTTTTAAATCAATGTGATGATGACATGGCTTAATTTTTGGTAGACATTGTCAAGGTGAATGTCAAGTTTTAGACATTCACCTTGACAATGTCAAGCCATCCTAGTAAGCTTTTGCTTCTTAAAATTAATTCAAATATATTAAGAGCATCTCCAATGGTAACTTGGTGTGCATCTTTTGTGGAAGTTGTCTTTTCTGATTTATAGACCAAATTTTCCTTAATTGGAAGAGATAAAAGAAAAACATCTCCAACCATAATTGTATTGCTTTAGTTCTGAACTTTTTCCACCATTGATCTAAATTATGTATTTAATCATACCCATAGATAATGATGAGTAGGATGTTCACATCCTCTAAGAGAACCTCTAAAACCGGAGGATGGCTTGAGGATGTCTACATAACTACCAGACACATCATCTTAACTTTCTCCCTTCACATTCCCATTGGAGAGGATTTTTTTAGTTAAATCATTAAAAATCCTAGGTGGCCGTATATTTAGGACATTTACAATGTCTCATTGGAGATGCTCTAAGTAGCCCTCTTTAGGTGTAATAAAAAACAAAAATAAAAAATACATTAAATTCATAAATAATCACCAACAACACCATTGGAGATGAAATGTTTTTCCCCTAAATTTAAGGAAAAATTGGAATGAAGATGTCTTATTTGGGTTGCCATCTACAAAACACACACAACCACCATTGGAGAAGCTCTAAGCTTGTTGGCGATGGTACACCAAAATTTTAATCATATCTTTAATACAACTTAAAAGTAAACCGTCTGGTGTTCGAATGTCATCCAATCTGACCTATCAAGTTGGCGATGATTCAATGAAAAGTTCAACTTCAACCCCTCCACCCTCAGATAAAGGTAAATTACTCTTAAAGTATGCGAAGGCTATAATATTAAAAATTATTTGTAGAGAATCTGCCTGTACGTAGTTAGGTGTGGCCATGCCGCTGCCATCTAAGATATGTAAAGTAAACCAGTATAGTTATGTTATTGGCTATCACTCAAGTGCAAGTTTGTGCACCCATTTGGCTTCGTTCACCACTAATTTGTAATGCAGTAATATGATTTATCCCCAGCAAACAAATTTATAAGGAACACTATTAACTTCAACCGAACTACAACCTGGACTTTTCCAAGAACCGAGTTCCTTCGTTTATCTCTTTACCATAACAACATCATTTAGCTTCTGTATACACATTTCACAGACTACCTTATAGTAATTTCAGATAAAGCTACCGATATAAAATTTGTATTCACATTTATGTCTTTTACCATCATATTAAAAAATTTTGTAATGAAGTATCAATAAAAAGATTTAATACATGATTAATGTCTTCCTTGAATGACTGACATGGTGAAGAACAAGTAAACCGGAAGCAACATCAATTAGACACCGGGAAAAAAAAAGGACAATCAACTAGAAATTCGTCTACTTCGAAAGTCTTTATCTGAGAGGATAAGTCATTATGACAGTAGATAGATACCTGCAAAAGGAAAAGAAAAAATTAGAAATATGAGATACAGTCTTTTTAAGAACTCATACCACCATCAGAGTATAATAACTGTACTTGAAAGGGTTTAGATCTATAAAAAGCTTACAAATGGAGGAAGAACAGTAGAACAACATTGAGATGTGAAAATATAAAGGGACAAAATCAAAATGAAATGGACCTGTGTTTCAATAGGAGACCCTATACAAGAATGCAAAAGTAAGGATCCATCACCATATAATCCATCTCCTTTAATCGAGACCGTTCATTATATTGAACGGCCTATAATCACAGATTAAATTCAGTCAGCGATGGTATTTGTCAGTCAAACGTATTTGATCGTTTTAGCTACAGATGACCGATCACTTGGCACCATCGTTTACAGAAGGAACAAGCAGTTATCAAAGTGGCAGCAGCTGGTTATAAATCTCACTTAAAATTAGGAGCTACATATTGCCATTTTGAATTTTTGATGCAAAACTGTCCTGCAACTGCAAGGATTCCATTTTATCATACTCTGAGATCAAACGGTGTCCAATCTTCAATAAATAAAGTGCAGCGTTTATGTATCCGAATCCTGGGATACTGTTCGATCTTTCTGCTGCAGTTAAGTAGAACTTGAAGTCTCCAAATATGGTCACTTTGCAACTGCTAAGGAACACCATTAAGTTCCTTCATATCTATGGTTACCATAACAACATCATCCCATCTTTTATTGTCTGTATACAAATTTAACAGACTACCTTGAAAAATTTGGCCTCTGAATAGTGCCCACTTGGGAGCCTAGTTAGTAAGTTCGCGAATGATTCGCGAATCATTCACGAATTTTTCCGTATCACGAATTTTACCGTTTTATTAGCGTACGTTTGCAACTCCGAACCCAAGTCGCGTATTATGTGGCATTCCCGGATTATTCGCGAATCGTTCACGAATTTTACGTATCCCGAATCTGAATGATACGCCGCAATTCGCCATAAATTCTTTAGCTTTTACGTTTTTAAAGCCCCACTTTTTGGGGTTTACTTGCCTCCAGGCATACACGACCCAATATTAGACGTTGTTGTAATTTTTATGAAATAAAAATGACTGAAAAAAATTTGAAGGTAAAGGTGTGAGAGATCTCAAACTCACTTTGACCAAGCATCTAAACCACTATACCACGTCCTCTTGGATGACTAATGTTGTATATATTATTAATATCATCATATTAATTTTATTTTTTCTTTAAATAACTCACACATATGCATAAAAATTGGTCTATGACCTTATAAATATAAATTATTTAGTATATATAGATACCTAATTTTGTGAGCCGAACTCACATTTATAAATCGAATTATACACGTACGTATGCCGTTCCGACGATCGACGAATCACGTCCCGTTGACCGAATCTTGGACCGAATCTGAATTTTACAAAACCGTATAATACTCGTACGTTTGCCGTTCCGTACGTTTTCCGAATTCCGAATTGCTAACTAGGCTTGGGAGCATGAATCTCATGATCTATCTGAAATTCAGATTCTGAACAGCAAATAGACGGACTTGGACATTACAGTTTACAAGCATTTAGACAACAAATTTCTTGCTAACTTCATAATAATTTCAGATGAAGGACCAATATAAAATTTGTATTCACATTTATGTCTTTTACATTCATATACTAGTATATATTACCGTCTAGAGAAACCACCGTGAAGCACAACTGAAACGGATGCAGCATCAGTTGTTCAATGAACCAGAAACTAATCTCTAATACGATCTTTGTCTGAGAGGAGAAGTCATTATGACAGTTGATTGAGGATACCTGCAAAGGAAAAGAAAAAATTGGAAATATGAGATGCATTCTTTTAGAACTCATACCACCGTCAAAGTATAATAACTGTACACACACAAACAAAAAAAAAATCCTATTGTAAAGGGTTTAGATCTGTAAAAAGCTTTACAAATGGATGAAGACCAGTTAGAACAACATTGAGATGTAAAAATATAAAGGGATAAAATCAAAATGAAATGGACCTGTTTTAAGAGACCCTGTAGAAGAATGCAAATGTAAGGATCTATCACCATATATTTCATCTGTATTAGCAAACCAGAGGCACCAAAACGGTAGCAGCAGCCAAGAGTACTGAAGAGAGTTTGTGATCTTTGGAGGACAAGAGCTGCGCTGGAGCCATATATATATATATAGCAATGACATTAGTTTAGGGTTCCCTAGAACGCCACTCTATTTCTCCTTTAATAGAGACCGTTCATTATATCTAACGGCCTGTAATTACAGACAGTCAGCAATGACATTTGTCAGTCAAAAGTATTTGATTGTTTAAGCACTCAGTTGCCACCAGTGTTTACATGAGGAACAAGCATTTATCAAAGTGGCATCAGCTGGTTAAATCTCGCTGGTGCTACATGTTGCCCTTTTGAATTTTCAAAGCAAAACTGTTATATTCCATTTTCTCATATACGCCAAGATCAAAGGGCGCCCAAAGTGTTGGATGAGCGTGCTGAGTTGAAGAAGGCTGGCAACTCTGTAATCAATCTCGTTGGAGCAAGCTTCAGAATTGGTCAATGCAGCATAGAATTAAGAATTTCCTTATCAATTGCGATACATAAGATTAAAATGTCGTGTGACCAGAATATGAACACCCCAGCATGATCATCATCTTAGATTTTTGAATCCCAAATGTCACTGGCCAACAACCTGCCAGCCAAGTGACTGCATGCCATCCCAAATAGCACTGGCATTTCTCTGAAACATGTCAGTCCAAGACTCTAAAGTTTGAACTCGTGGAGTGTTTCAGTAGGTGGCACAGATTGGAGTTCAAGTACCGTTTCCCTTTCATGAATTTCACCAATAACTGTATTTGTTTCCATTATTGTTTCATCGATTTGTAAGCTAATTTGTAATGCAGGAGATTTATCCCCAGCAACAAACTCATAAGAAACACCATTAACTTCATTCAAACCGCAACCTGGAATTTTCCTAGAACCGATTTCCTTCATATCCTACATTTCTCTGTAGCTTTCAACCGCACATTGTTGATGAACTGAACCGCTTATGCAATCAATCTGGCCCAGCAAAGAAAATTATAAAAGAAGACTCTGAAGAGTAGGGGAATGGCGTAGTGCTCCTAAATTATAAAAGAAGACTCTACTAAATTATAAACCGGCAACACAAAATTTCTACCCCCTAAACAATTGAAGTCTGGCGGTCCATAAAACATTTTGACTTGTAAAGTAACAAACATAGAACTTAAAATTAGGAAATGCAGATCTTCATGAAAATGGAAGCATGAAATCTTTAAATTTATATGTAACTAATGCGAATGGAATCTTTTATACACAATCATGAGTCAACTGAATTACTTTAAGCCACACCTCTTTTCCTGCAATAAATAGATGACTAGCAACTTGAAAAACGCTTCTGATTTCCACATCAAATTCCTCTATCTAGATAACCACATGCAGGAGGTAATCCATTTACAGAGATCATACCAGATAATTCAATAAGGATAAACACACTCTCTGTTGGTTATTGGTTAATAATGAGTTTGATTCATATTCTGAAAGACATATTCAGTTTGACCTAATATAGGATATCCATTCCCTGAAGAAAATAGCATGAAACAAAAGCATGATAAATCTACAAATATAGCTGATTAAGCCAGTTGCAAGCAAGGCAGAATACCAACCTTCATTCGTAGATGATATATAAAATTCTAGGGCACCTGGCAGTAGAAAAATTCATAACTGCTACAGATTCATAGAAAAAGCACCTGCAAGAAACAAACCACCAATGAGAATCCCTCGTACGGAATCACAGATGCTTGTGGTCTTCCCATGCTGTTTCTGTTTGGGAATTAGGTCCCTAAAAGCCTACTTTTCAACCAACAAGATGTAGAACTAAATTGCGCAAGGATTATACAATCGTAAACAATTTTCTTTCCAAACCAAACAATGAAATAACTGAATGGTTTTACATCCCACTCGTAAAATTCTACCAAATATCACTAATATTAATGGTAACATAATAAATTTTGAACGTTTTTTGTTTGCATCTCAGAAACATATATTAAGAGAGTTTTTACCTTCCTGTAGCCTGTCAGGTAAATTTGCTTTCTTCTCGCCTAGTAGCTCTGAGAAGGTTGCACCATTAACAGCCTGAGTCCTCAATCTCTAATGTTGTTTCCTCCCTTTCCTTGCCTTATCTGATTGCTTCCAAGACTAGCCATCACCTTCCTCAATTGTATGCGTTCTGCACCCTATCACTCACACTTCCTTACAAATGCCAAGACTACTTCTGATTACAAAGCTAGAAGTCTTTTTTTATATGTTCTTTCGTTCCATCTTCAACTAACCCCTTACCCTTAGTATGAGATCCTAAACAAGTGAAATGAGATCCTAAGTATGGTGTCTAAAGCAACTGTCATCCCAACACTCAATAGTCTGAACCCCTGGAGTGTGTCTGGAGTAGGTAGTACAACTATAGTCTTCTTTCGC
>JAJJWW010008968.1:0-135344 GCA_023531295.1 Papaver armeniacum | reverse complement strand
TACTTGGGCATCATTATAAAAACATGGGCAGAGGGAAAGGTGCCATGGTCTCAGAGGATTTTGGTTTCTATAACTTTGAGTTCAAGTTAACCATTTTAGACATTAAAGAGATTATAAAAACATTATATCAATGAAATGTGGGAATGCCAGTTAGTATTTCTCAGGAATCCTTGGGCATCTCTCGAGAAAGAGTTAACAAATACTTACAAACTACGGTAGAAAGTCCTGATGTTGCGATGAATTCAAGCGTTACTGAAGAGTCGACATTCCATCTCCAAAACCAAGTGACTGTCTACGAGGGGCTCAGAAGACATGCTGATTACGTTCCTGAGACTGGTAAATCAAATTAATGGGTCAATCCGACTCTAAAGCTGTTATTCTGGCTTTTTGCGTTGCAAGTTCCCTTGAATTTTCTCAGCCAGGAGAAATTTTGTTTGCAGAAATTTTCTTTCAGGCATAGCTTCCGAGTTCAGAGAAAACAACTTCTCTGTGACAAGCCAGCTAAGAAAGGGTCTGCTTTGTAGTGATCATGTTCATGTTTTCCCTAGACCGTGCGTAACAGACACACACACCTGGTATTGGTAATCCGTTTCACGCTTGGTTAGAAGAATGAAAAGCTGTCAGTGCTTCTAATCTAAACTATTACCTCAGCCTCAGGTGTTCAACTCCATTGTGACATCCTGAAAACATACATTGACAGTTGATGTTTCATTTGTGTCTTAAGCCCTATGTACAGTGCACAATTTTTATTTGTCAGCTAGAATGAGGCATTTATTCAAAGTACTTGGTGCTTCTCATGTATAATACTTGTAATATGAGATAGTATTCCAGACTAGATATTACACTTTCTAGTAAATTTGCTTCAAAGCCATTTGAAATTATGAGAAACTTGTATCATGTTTTGCAGCTCTCTAGAGTTTCACCTGTTAAAATATATTTCTAAAGCCCAAAGTTTCAGGTTTACAGAGACCTGAAATGCAGTTAATAATAATGCCGAAATAGAACCAGTGAAGAACAGTTATCCCCAATTCTCAATTCATCTCAAATCTGTGCAGAGAAAGAAAAAATCAAACAGCCAACAGATCTGTCAATCTATGTTCATAATGATTGGGTGCTGATTCCATATATCTAACACTACCACTCTATTCTGTCATACCACATCTATCATTTCTCATCACTAATTCTTTCACACACATTTACAATCTTATACTCGTTATGCTAGCATCCTCCCCCTGGTATCCAAAACCTCAAAGATTATCATTCTTACTGTCCAGCTGAAAATCCTTAACCTACTTGCATAACACTTGTGTAGCAGTTAGTCTGTTTTACTTGTATGTATGGTTTAATTAATTACTTATCACTTTCTTCGGTGTGGCTCTCTTCTTCAAAAGATGTGCTCCCAAAACATGAGTGATTTGATGGAATCTGTGGAAACTGGTGAAGATAACGTCGCCGAAGACCACAGTGATGGAGATTTCGTTGTCGGAGAGCATCGCTTAGTGATCTAAAAACCCAACAAGTAACCAAAAACGACCATTAAAGCCGAGATGAACACCTTTACCAGAGGAGACAAAGCCACCAAATTGGTGTAGATATCTTGCCAAATGGTAAGTAGAAAACATAATAAACTAAACCAACTAAACTAGGAAAGCAAGAAAGGTGAAGAAGCTCAGACCCGACAAAAACGGCCCAGACCTGAGCAGTGAGGGTCTCTGGACGAGAGGAACTTTTCTCTTGTTGGAGAAGGAGTGCTAAAGAGAGAGATGCGAAATTGCGAATCAACAGATTCTTGTTCACTAACTAGAAAAACATCTTCTTTGTTCAGCAAATTTAAGCAGTTTAGTTAGGCATTTAAAATTTTGGAGAATAGTAACTGACCAAAGTCAAATGGGTTACAGACCTTACGTTTAATTAGGCATTGGCTATAATATCCTATTCAAACGTTCTAAAATCACAATCCCACTGAAAATGGGAATAGAAACATGCAGCTAGCAGATGACATAGATAGGTACAACAAGTTATAACTAGTGATTTTGGCCATTAACATTCTCTAAATACCAAAATGATAATATTACATAGGTAGTGAATCACTTACAGGATCAAGCTGAGATAATTGATCCCGAATCTCCACGCCAGATGCCCTAGCAGAAGATCCTTCAGAAACACGCAGCTAGCAGATGAGATAGATAGGTACAACAAGTTAAAATTAGTGATTTTGGCCATTAACATTCTCTACACACCAAAATGATAATATTACGTAAGTAGTGAATCACTTACAGCATCAGCCACATAAAGGTTTTGATTCCCATTCTCTACAACAGACGCCCAAGCAGAAGATCCTTCCCAGGATCCTTCAGGTACCAGTGGATCCGCTGGAACATAAAATCACCCTCAACTCGACCTCAACAACCTTCCCACTTTCTTTCCAAAAACTACAAAAAAAGATAAACGTCAGAATAAGAATCAAATCACTCAGGACTCCTCTTAGAAAACCAAACACGAAATATTTACCATTTCAGGTGTAATGTCTTCCCCTGTTGCACCTTTTGGTGCTATAAAAAGCTCTGTAAGAGAATCTTGTCTTGGGAACGGGTCCTGGGATTTTCCCCTTTGCTAGTATACTTACTAAACAAACAAACAAAAAAATAAAACTCAACATCAATGATCAAATCAGACCTCAAATGATAGACGAATAGTAGCTTAACAAACACAGTAGAGCTTACAGTTGTGCAATTGAAACTTAAACTTCCTTCTTTCAGACACAGATTTTTACAATGTTTTTCTTTTTGGTATTCTCTGCCCAAGGTGTTGCATCTTTATTCCTGAATTCTCTTTCTCATATTCTTCTAGTAATCTCCTCCTACTTGCTCTACGGGGCACTCTCTTATACCTTAGAACTACTTCTATACTAGTAGAGATTCTAAATAATGGAAACTCCCCGTTGCCATCTTTTAAAATAGACTTCTAACTCATCCTCCTAGGAATAGAAGTCTACTTTTAGAATCACTTGGAGGTAATTTGATGGGACTATACCTAAAAACAGATGAATCAAGAATCACCTGTAATGTCGCATATTGTTCCAGGTAATACAATTCCTCTGAATGGACTAGCATGTAATTATCATTCGTCACTCTAACCTTCAAATAATTCCAAAAACAAACAGTTAGAACAACAAAATTAGATGAAAAAACAAAGAGAAATAATAAAAAGAGAAATTAGAGAAACTCACCTTGAAAGCAACATATTCATCGGTTTTGTTAGTTAATTGCAGAACAAAGGAAATCCGCTTTTTCACTTCGACTACCAGAAATTCATTAAATCGAACCAAAATTAGGCAATCAATTAACAAAATCAAAATCACAATGACAACAAAACAAACGAAAAAAAAGAGAACGAAGAAGAGGCTAACCTGGAAATCTATACTTTGTTGGTTTAATACTTAAGAAATCTAGGGCAAACAATTAAGACAATCAAACTCACAGAAACGAAAAAGAAAACACGAAACGCAGAAAAAGAGAAAGAAGGAGAGGCTTACTTGATAAGTTGAGCTCTACTGGTTCAACAAATAGTTCCCCATCTACGGAAAACAATTAACAAAATCAAAATCACAAAAGAAAAAGAAAAAAAAAGAAGAAAAAGAGAGAGAGACGGAAGAAGAAAAGGAGACTTACCGACTGTCATACTCACACTAAGAAGAAGAACTGTGAGATTAAGGCGCAGAACACGAGATGTACTTTTTTAAAGCTACGCGGCCACTAGTGTATCTTAGGCCAAGCAGGCAAGCACGTTTGGGGTTTTGGCTTGCTATAGACTTTTTAAAGACACACAAAACGCATTCCGAATTCCAGTTCTACCAAAAAAATATAAAGGAGAAGAGGTTCTGGGAATACTTGTTGTACTCTAAAACCGATTCATTCTTAGTTTTGTATCATAATCATCCTTTTGAACTTCATTAACTGATTCATTCTTAGTTTTGTAACATCGGGTTTCCCCCGTTTATTAAAAAAAAATAAATGCCGTGGGTTATAACCCCAAAGGTGTCACTATCCGGCACAAAAATCCATCAAAAGAATACTAAAACAAAAACCCCAAATGACATTAACAACCTAAAACTATCCTTCCCCTAATTCAACTTTGGCATTTTTTATGGGCGATCCCAAAAGAATTAGGGGATTTTTTTATTCCCAACCCATATACACGTTAAAGGGATGTCCAAAAACGCTAGAATACGTTAATGCCCTTAAATAATCGTGGCTATTTTGTGCCCGATTATTATACAACAATCTAAGCTTAGTAACAATATTATACTACCGATTAATATCGATTTTGTGCCAAACGCGTATCTTGCTTCTATAACAGTCGGAAGGAACAAGAACCTCACTAGACTACCGATTATAGTAGCTCTTAAATTCCCAAAATTGGTTATTTAGTCAAGGAAGAAATTTGGGGCAACTTTATAATCGGTCATACTAACTACCGATTATTCTAGTACCAAATTCAAAAAATGACATTTCGCAAAACAAAATTTGGGGCAACCGTATAATGAAGTCTTATTAACTACCGGTTATTCTAGTTCCCAAATTCGAAAAAAGACATTTCTCAGAAAACAAAATTTGGGACAAATGTATAATCGGAAGTCTTATTAACTACCGATTATTCTAGTTCCCAAATTCAAAAAAATGACATTTCTGCAAAAACAAAATTTAGGGCAACTGTATAATCGGAAGTAAAAATACTTCATTTGACTACCGATTATACAGTTGCCCCAACAAAATAGAGCCGTTAGAACTCTAAACTCTATATAAGAATTGTATCTTTTACTCTCTATGGAACACAAATACCTTTAAACTCTCTCCAACATCATCTTCAACATAATGGCCCAACCATTCATTAATTCTACGGAGTTCACGATTGAAGAAGATTTATCTTTATGTAGGCGCTATGTTCAATTCTATCCAAGACGAGGAAAGAACGTAGGCAAGGAGCATAATGAGTATGAGTTATTTGGGGAAAATTCACGAAAAAGTCTGCACGTGACACCAAGAACTCCAAACAACTTAAGACTCACTGATCTTTTCTCGCTAAGTTGGTTCAATAAATAACACGTTGAAGAATTCATCCATTTAACTTATCTTGTGAATCAATATCGATTGAGAGTGAAACCAATGATGAGGTTATAGAACGATCTCTGTGGGAATGGAGGAGATGGAAAAGATCAAGCTTACATTTATGAAGCTCATTTTAGAATCCTTAGGCGATGGAAAGATTTAATCCGTTTAGGACTCATCAACACGCTCCACGACGCTAATCACAATACCTTGTAATAGAATTGGGGAGTTCAATGTAAAATTATGATGATGTGTAGGTGATATTGGTTATGAAATTCAAATATTTATGAAAATCGGAAGTTTTAATTGTTGATCTAACTACCGATTATACTCCAACGGCTAGTTCATTCAAAAGAAACTAGCCGTGCCTCGAAAACCACACACAATCGGTAGATAATACATATTGATAAACCTATGATTATACTACTCTAATGAAACTGAGAACTCTGTTGACAAAACATCTTATAATCGAAAGTATATAACAATAAATATTTACCGATTACGCATAATCGGGTGCTTTGTTCAAACATTTCCTACCGATTGTGTGTAATAATTGTACTGAATTCACTACGGTCTCTTGTAAAAGTACGATCAACGACGTATTTTCAAAACAAAAAAAAAAACGTTGGGACTCTCATCTATATAAGGAGGGTAAACTCTTCTTATTTATGCACCAAATAACACATATATAGCATCGTGTATTCTACAAATAGATTTTCCATCGTCTGCTCTTGTGAATTCATTCTATATCTCAACTTACAAGCATGGCAACGCTTGACGAAATAAGATTTGGTCATTGTGAAAACATGGTATCGTGAAAAAAGACGTGAAGATGTCATAGCGGGAAGGTTAACACCCGAAGTCTTTTGGGTGAGGGTATATAGCCAATTTGTGCGTGAGTATGGAAATCCAAGCAAAAGATCACTCAACAAGTTCATGATTGTTTCCCACTTGTCCAAAAAGGGGTAAATGATTACATAACGATACAAAAGAGGATGTTTAACACTAGCCACTTAAGCTTGTCGATCCAACAATTTGTAAGTATAACGCTCGGTTATTCTTTTTAAATAACACCGGGTGTCTAATCTTTCTTACTAAAACGAAGTTGACATTATTTTATGTTTGTTTATGTAAGAGACACTCGCATGAAAGGACAAAGATTTAGTGGAAAAGGGTGAAGAATTCACTTATGATGGAAGTTATGAATTCTCAAGTCCGTCGCAACAAGATAAATGTTGATTGATGGTTACAATCGGAAGTTATTATTTTATATTGTCTATCGATTCCTGGAAGATTTTCGCTTTTTGTCGTACTTTGGTGACAATCGGAAGTTTATGCAATATGTTGTCTCTTAGATTCCGATGTATGGCTTCCCATCAAATCACGAACCACATGGTTATGCCCCGGCTCTATACCCTCTAAACCTATGGATTTTGGCACAGTTGGATTTGGGAGCCATTATAATCTATGGTAAGAGGTAATAAACTCTACCGATTATGGTAGATTTCAAAATTCATCACATGAAGGATTTTAGAAAAAACTCATTTTGGTGCAACCTATAATCGGTAGGTTGTGGAACCTATTTGACTTACGATTATGGCTACATCCAAATCACGAACCACATGGTTATGCCCGCTCAGTACACTCAAACCTATGGAATTTGGCAAGGGTTCGATCGGGGATCCTTATAATCGGTAGGTTGTTAAGTTGTTAACTCTACCGATTATGGTATATTTCAAATTCCCTTACATGAAGGATTTTAGAAAAAAACTCATTTTGGGGCAACCCATAATCGTATGGTTTAGTAATATATTTAACTCCCGATTAACGCTGCATCCAAAACACGAACCAACTGGCTATGGATGGATGTGTACACTCAAAACCTATGAAATATGGCAAAGGTTGGATCTGGGGATCGTTATAATCGGTGGGTTATATAATTATATACCCTACCGATTATGGTAGATTTCAAAATTCATTACGTGAAGGATCTTAGAAAAAACTCATTTTGGGGCAACTTATAATCGGTAGTGTATGTAACCTATTAGGCTTCCGATTATGGCTACATCCACAACTCAAGCCAAGTGGTTATGGTTGGCTCTGCACCCCTCAAAACCTATGGAATTTGGCCAAGGTTGAATATGGGGCTCCTTATAATCAGTAGTCTTACAAGTTGGATAAGCTACCGATTATAAAAAGGGATTATTAGCCGAAGTATCTACACATAATCGGTAGGTATAGTTTCAATTTAACTCTTCGATTACCTTTTAACCTACCGATTATGGTGTAAACTCCCGATTATATAAGGACATATTGGCCATTTCGAAAAATCGAAGATAAGGGGTAGCTTAGATTTACGTTTGGGTGATCTTTTTTGTCTTTTAGTGTCGCACCTAATTCTTTTGGGGTCGCCCCTAAAAATGCCAGGTAATTCAACCCATATAACTTTTAAACGTCCATCTTCTCCCGTAAAATTAAAAGGAAACAAAACTTACTCTCAGATCTGCGATTTTCTATTCTCTCTTCTTCTCTTCTCCAATGAAACTATTTCTGAACCATACCCATAAATCGTACCGTTTATGACCTAAATTGTCTCAAATTTCTGACTTAAATCGTCTCAAGCAACAAGATGGTGAAGAAATAAACTCAACAAAAGAAAAAGAAAGATGAAAAATTAAAGAAAACAATGAAACAAACTCCAAAAAGGTAAGAATCGTGTAAACTAATTACATGCACCGAATTTTTATTGCCATACCTTAGGTTGTTAATTTTTTTTCGTTTTTCTTTGATGACATCAACGTGAATTTTTAGCCATTAATTAGGTTTAGGCTTCATTTGTTTTCAATTTAATGTGAAACCAGTTATTAGGTTAACTTTTTCAATAGTTGGGTTTTGTTTGGTTTTATCGGGATTTTTGATAGTTAGCTTTTTTCATTTGTTTAGGTTTAATCTGTTTATATGTGTTTATAGCCATTAATTAGGTTTCATCTGTTTTTCAATTGAATATGAAACCAGGATTATTCACTTCGTTCAATTTTAAATTTTGTGTTGGTGTTTTTACTTGGTATTTCTTTGATGAAACCAGATTTGGTTTCACCATTTTTACTTATTGTACATATATGTTTGAAAACCATTTCAAAGTTAGTGTTTTTACTTGATGTTTCTTTGATGAAACGATTTGGTTTCATCATTTTCACCGATGGTTTCATCATATATAGTTATTGGTTTTCTTAATTAGACTTCTAATGTGATTGGTTTTCTAGTTATTTGGTTTCACTATTTCCTATAGGTTTCACCATTTCCACTTATGGTTTCATCATTTTGATTATTGGTTTCATCATTTTCGATTATTGGTTTTCTTAATTACTTTGACTTGTCACTTGTAACCTTAGTAGTGAATGGGTTTTAAAGAGGGAATCAATTTGGTTTCATCATTTTCAGTTATGGTTTACATATGCTTCAATTTTGTTTCTAACCACATTTACCTATGTAAGTTTCCTCTGAAATTCTCTAATGTAATTGTTCTTGACAGACAACATAGTTGTAAAATCCAAAAATGATGTTGGTTATATGGTTGATTTTGATGGAACCAATTTTGGTTTCACTCTTTAGGAAGAAAAGAATGTCACTCATTAGGAAGAAAATAGAACTTCCATGTATGTCACTCATTAGGAAGTTGTTTTCTTGTATTGTTTCAGACATATCACTCACTAGGAAAGAAATGTTATGCTGCAATTGAAGGTTTTGTTGACAAAATGGATTACAATGTGCAATTCTTATTCGTTATGTTGCTGACAACATGGCCAATTGGACACTGCTAGCTTTTGATACTGAAATCGCATAATTTTCTCACTATTACTCCTTGGTTTTTCAGGAATAATTGTGGCCTTCATGTTTGATATTACATGAAGATCCTCTTGAAGGGAAACATGTACAAGAAAATGTGCATAATATGAGACCAAAGTTGGCGTGTAAGATCCTCCTTGACAACATAGAATGACACTCGCATGTACTGGGTGCCCAATTTTTTTCTGATTCTTCCGCAAATGCGCTTTTAGTTGAAGTTTAAACTAGTTTGTAAAATGATTATCGACTAATTGTAATGGTGACAAATTATTCTTTACTTTATATAAAAAAGATTTCAGTTGTAGTCCCTGCTTATGTCTACATAAATATGATGTCTCATTTTTTTCACTAATTCATTATGTTAAAATATCGGTTAGTAATTTTACCTTAGAAAACAATAGACAACATTGTCTTTTATGTTTCAACAAAAGGGGTTCCAAAAGGAAAATGACGGATGCAAAAGAAAAAGAAAAATGAAAGTAAATAGTGATGAAACCAAAAAGAGTTCCAACAAAAATATGATGAAACCAAAAATGGTTCCAAAGAAATATGATGAAACCTACTTTGGTTGCACCAAATTATAAAGGCCTGCAAAAACTGACAAACTTAATCAAACTCTTACAAATTATAAAATGAAAACACCTGCAGCAAATTAACATTGTTTTACTTGCAAGCACATGTTTTTCTTTTCAAATCGACTGTCTATGTTAGAATGAAATTCAAACACATATTGCGAAGACTTGGTGATTTTGCAGTCACGGCCATGAATCTTGTTATGGAGTTCAACTCCAAATCGTGGACAGAGAGTTCGTCATCAATCCAATAAGTTTGCACAATCCTCGCGACGTTCACATATTTGTTTCATTAGCTTTACTCTAATCTCATCAACCATGATGGCTATATGTTTCTCTCTCTCTATCTTCAATAACCCAACCATTGAAACTCTCAGCAATATTCAAACACAACCTACCATATCGATTTCTGCAACATGAACACAAGCATAAACAAGGGGGGAGGTTTCAATATAAAATACGATGAAAACCAACATGATTTTTTTTTGATGAAACCAAAAGAAAAAAATGATGAAACCAACAGAAACAATAATGAAAAATCCACAGAAAAAATGATGGAAAACCTTATCGTCATTCCTGGTTAGACATATTACTGCCATTATATGATCATTTTCAGAAAAAATTGATCGAAAACCTTAACGCTAATATTCAACACGGATTCAATTCATTTCTAGAAGTTCAATTCGAACAAACTCAATTCAACATGGAACAAAAATAACAAAAAAATTTATCCCAAATGCACATGATTTCACTACATACTGCACTTCCTTTGGGATTGAACAACGTCTCCTTCTTATTGAATTGAAATAGAACTTGTGAAATTTAATGGCCTATTAAAATAAAAAACCTAAACTTGAAATGTAAATCCAACGCACCCGCCGCCGCCACCACCACTTTCACTATCATCACTTCCGGTAACCCATAGCTATGATTTAATTCAAACAACAATGAAACCCTAATCTAGATCCAATCAGTGCTAACACACCAATTTCAAATCAAAACTAACAGTGATCAAAACCTAACCATAAACCAACGATACTGAACTTGTAGAATCTCTTGAAAGAATTAGCGTCGAAAAAATATCTCCGTCCAAAATGGAATTTCTTCTTTTCTTCTTCTTCCCACGGTGGTGTTGAAAAAGTGAGACGGAGGTGGTATTGGTGGAGGATCAAGACATGGTAGTGGATTTGGTGGTGGTGTATTGGGAGTAAGAGGAGGAGGTGCTGCTAATGGTGTTGACGGAAGAGGAGGAGGTGGGTGTGTTTTTTGATGAAAGATCTAGATGTGGTACTGGTTTTTATGGGGTCCAAAATTATAAAGAGAAATGGGGAAGACAACATCTCGTGCGGCCGTGCATAATTAGATTAAAAAGGATAAAACTGGTATTACAAAATTGAGAAATGATCTAATTTAGATGTTTTTAAAATTTCGGGTTTTTGTATTACTTTTGGGCAATATGGAGTTTTTATAATTCTCAAAATATGGATGGAGTTTTTATAGATTATATTTGGTCACTTTGGTGTTTTGTCACTAGTTATGAAAAAAAAAAAACAAAAACAAAAAACAAACTTCTTTAATCCAGAAAAGTATTTGCTTTTATACGGTGAGCTAGCCTACCATGGTTATAGTCACAGGTTCACATAACTCAAATGCAATACTAACTTGACAATGACAACTATGCTCTAAGGCACTTAGCCAAAACTTCAACTTCTTTGATTAAATCTCTACTCAGCCCAAACTAAATAGAGGTTCTGCTCACAAATGTTTCAAGCCTTCAACCAAATACACACACTCCGCTTGATGCATAAATAATAAGCCAAAACAAGGGACAAATGCACCAACAGAACTTAGTTTTAAACTAGGCCGTAGCCTTTTATTTATTGCACACTTAGGGTTACACACTATTCTTTTTCCGGATTACCCAATACCTTCACAAGAGCAGGCTTATATATCCTTACAAAAGCTATTTACAAGTAACTGTTAGGCAGTTACAGATTTACTTTACACCAGGTAGTTAGCCAACCGTGCCAACTGATCCAACTACGTTCTAAAGCCAAACAAATAGGTCTTAGCCTTTATAAATGCATAAAGCAAAGTAACTTCCATGTAACCAACTTAAAACCGTTAAGGCCATGTGCCCGACACATATCATCCAAATACCTTATTTGTTGCACAATGATTGCGTCACATTACAAAGTCGCGCCATCATTGTTGAGCATCATTCTCCCAATGATGCAAGTGTGCTAATACAAGTCTTGCTTGCACGCCCGCACTCCTCATGCATACAGTTTACTTTCCAAACTCATTTGGCATCTCTTGATGCTAATCTCGCATCATTGGCCATGTCCAAACCCTTTTTGGCACATGCCTTTGTCTAGTTGCAACTCAGACATGCGCCTCGCATATCTGACCTTGGCCAAGTCATTAATAATGCACAACTGTTGTGCATATTTACTTGGCCACTTGACATCCATGTCATAGACCTCCCCACCACCGAACTCGACGCCCTCGTCGATTCTTTTTTGCCGCAGTAATCCTCGAATTCGTTCTTCAAATTTCCACAAATGCAATCTCCTTCTCCCAAGAAGCTTCGGAGTCTCGCCAACCTTTGCCAATTTATCGAAAATAAGTTCTCTTATTCTTCTTGCTTAGCCTCAACTCGATCATCAAGTATTGCCTCAACTTGCTTGTCGAATTCACGGTGGTGCACGCTTCGTTTGTTGTCTCAAATGTCCAGCAAATCAGGATGATACTTTTCAAGAAGCTGACATGAAAAGCGGGATGCACTTTCAACCATTCCTAAGAATACGAGTCTGTAAGGCACCTTACCAACTCTTTTCATCACTTCAAAAGGACCATAATACCTTGGAATTAAGCTTTTATGCACTGTCTTGCTAGAAATCTTCTTCCAAATCTGGGTCGTTAGCTTTAACAACACCATATCTCCCACCTCAAATTCCACATCTCTGCGACGTAAATCAGCATACTTCTTCATTCGTCTATGCGCCTTGGATAAATTGTCATGCGCCTGCTTAGTCGTCTCTGTTTTTGACCTTGCATAACGACATGTTGCTGGACAGGAACCTTGCTTCTTAGCCTTTGGCGCCTCATGAGGGGTTAATGGTTGCTGGCATGTTGCTAACTCAAAAGGACTCAACTCCGTTGATGAACTTTTATGCAAATTGTAACAAAATTGGGTCGTATCCATCCACGCCACCATTTCCACAGCTTCTTGTCACATAATGACGCAAGTATTCTTCTAGTAATGCATTTATCCTCTGACCATCGGTTTGGGAGTGATTGCTAGTAGAAAACTTCAGTTCGGATCCAAGCAATCCAAACAAGGTGGTCCAAACCTTCCTATAAACCGTGAGTCTCTATCACTCACAATAGAAGTCCCAATACTTCACTACATTCTTGAAAGAACAGTTAGCAACGTCTTCATTGCAAGAATGGGGACAGGGAATGAATGTAGCATACTTCAAAAAGCGATCAATGACGACCATTATCGAGCTAAAGCCTTGCAACTTTAGCATCCCGTTAATAAAGTCCATCGACAAGCACTTCTATGGCTTGCCTAGAATCGGCAAAGGTTGTACCAATTCTGCTACGTTTATCCTTTCCATCTCGTCCAGTTGACACATTTAAGCATGTGTTCACATATAACTCAACATCTTCTTCCATCTTAGGCCAATGATAGGAACGAGCTATCAAAGCATGCGTTCGCTCCATGCTTGGATGACCAGCCCAAATGGAATCATGCGTCTCTCGCAAGAGTACCCTTCTCAGTCCACCTGAATTAGGTACATAAATTCTTCCTCCTTTGGCATAAATGACTCCATCATCTAGCCAATATCTATGATATGAACGAGCTATTTAGTCAAGCGCACATATGCTTGATCATTCTTCGTCTCTTTTTTTTTCGAGGCAACAACTCTGCCTCAATCGTGGTCAGTGTCGCCACATATTTTTCCACAGAATTAAGCCAGGTTCCTGGCTTATGCTCGAACTTGTAGTCGAACTCGCTCAAAAATTCAAGCCACCTTGCTTGTTTGGCGATAGTTTCTTCTGGCTGGAAAAGAACTTAATGGCCACATTATCTGTCCTTATGATGAAGTAAGTTTCCAATAAATAATGGGGTCACGTTCTTAGGCAATGTATCACTACCATGCGCAGTGTATCTCCCTTCAGCATCGTTTGGAATACTTAAGAGATCCCCGCTCCCGACACTCATACTCGTCGTAATAATAATAAAAAAAGATTATGACAGAACACGGGAACTAGCTTTCCCATTGTCAAAGCTATGCGGCGGGCACAGAAATAGGTAAACATATATTGACAGGAACTGACCAGGAACAATGGGAAAATTGTACCACGCTAGAGCAGTTAGAAGAAACATGGGCTAAGGCTGATTTCAAATGGGCAGCGTAGTGTAGCGGCGACAATGTGATATTCCAAAGTGACTCACAACCAACACTCTTGTTGCTAGTAGGAATGTACACCAAAACGAGGGAAAGAAGATACCACCAACAAACTTTAAAAGTTTTAACTTATGTTTTACTTAGTAAACATTCGTATATATCTTGCAACCCTCTCAGTTTTTTGTAATAGGTTTTCTATCCAACTAGATTTGTATTTTATTTCTTTTAATTTGGTGTGCATGGGGCTTCGTCCCGCCCAGCCCAGCCCCGTGGGGATGCATTTTTTATTTGGTCTGAGCAAGGCTTCCCACCCACCCCCCAAAGCCACCCATGTGGAGATGCATTTTTGATTTGGTGTGCGCGGGGCTCCCCCCGCCCCGTGGAGATGCATTTTTTATTTAGTGTGCCCCGCCCCGTGGAGATGCATTTTTGATTTGGTGTGCGTGGGGCTTCTCCCCGTCATGTGGCGATGCATTTTTTATTTGGTTTGCACGGGGCTTCGCCCCGCCCCATGGCAATGTATTTTTTAGTGTGGCGGGAAAACACATTAAATAGATGGAGAATATGTGTATATTTTATTTATTTATTCATTTTATTTTCGCAGAAAATATGTGGATTTTTGTCCCCTTTAGATATTAATTTGGAAAAAAGAGTCCTTATACGGTACATACTCGATTTTCAAATTGAATTTGGACTTCCATAAAATTCCAAACACGACAGGTTATATTTTCCTTTTGAGTTTGTAATTTTAAACCAATCATACGTTGCCAAGTGTCCCCCGAATTCCAAATTGAATTTGGCTTCCTTTTTTTTAATATATTTTCCTATTCTTTTTAAACCAATAATACATTGCCAAGTGTCCTCTCGAATTCCAAATTGAATTTGGTTTCCTTTTTTATAATCTTTTCTTATTCTTTTTAAACCAATCATACGTTGCCAAGTGTCCTCACCAAAACGCTCGTTTCACAAAACTCAAAAACGGTCTATTTCGGCCAATAGAAAGCAAGGATTTCCTCACCATTCAACGTGGGAGCTTTATTTATCTAGGCATTTAAGTCTTTAGATTAGATGGACTGACGAAACTTTAATAATCATTATGACATATTTAGATATTTGCAATTGGAATGTCAATGTAACCAATACGCTTTCCTACATAAGGAGAAGAGTAAGTTCTTTTAGTACAAGTTCTTTCCGCACGTGCATACGCGCGTGCAATTTGGAAATGGAGCTCATCAATTTTATCACAGGGACCGGGTTCATGGCTAAAATCAAAATCATTATTGTACCCTTACTTCTATGATCAAAATCATTATTGTACCCTTACTTCTATGTATAGCAAATAATTTGAGTGGCCATGACAAAGGGCAATTTTGGAAAACAAAGTCATCAGAATTAAAACACTGACCCGCTCTCTCTATTCTCTTGTGGGATCTGATTTCTTTTTTAGATTTTACCTTTTTAACCTAATTTAATTTAAATGATATGTTTTACAGAGTTACAAAATCAAGGGCAAGTTTGGGTTTTAAAAATGTGCAGCTTTGTTTACTGTTCATAAACAGTACTAAGGGGTGTTCCCTTTATAACAGTAATAATAGATAGATAGATATGAGGATCTTCCTCTTTTTTAAAGAAAATAAAAAATAAATAAACTAATTGCAGTCGATGAGATTACAAAAGAAACTGGGCCTTCGGGTCTCTAGCAGTTGATGAATACAGAGTTGTTTGGGTAACCTACAGCCACAGTGAAATGTAGGGAGGCAGGCAAGCCATCCTTTTTGAGAGTTATACCCGATCTGGTATGTTTTTTTCTTTCTTTCTTTCTTTATTTATTTTTTTTAATTGTAATTGTGAATAAGATTTTAGTTGGCCATAAGAACAACTCACTCCCTGCGTAATTTCATCAATCATATATAATCTGATGAAAGCATAATTAGAATATCTCAGGATGTTAGTCGGAAAAAAAAAAAAAAAAAAAAAAAAAAAAAAATCATTAATTCTCGAACACCATTTCCAATATATGAAATGGTGAACAACAATTAAACATTATAAACTCTCAATTACATAAGAGGACTCACTGATTCTAGTACAATAAATAACTGTAGCTTTCATTCATACAATACAAACACAAATACATGAGCTTTAAACACGATTACCCCAAAATCATTCCAACACAACCTTACCAAATTCATAAAGCCCAAATACGTTAAACGTTTAACAGGAAAATCTGTGAGCCGGTGAGCCCTATTAGGAGGATATACTAGTAAATTATTCATCTCAACAGCCAGGCTCTATCTCTGTCTCCAGATTATTTATTTTTGGGTTTCAAGTGGCGCAACCACAAACCCCTTGAGGCACAGTACCAATTATCATCACTATGGACTCTCTGGCCAGTGTCTCCTGAATGACGTAAAACTATAGAGAAACTAGGTATCACCCCGGCCTACGGCCGGGGCTCAACCTTTTCCCAAGTTTGGGTTATTGTTTGGTTAGCCTACAAGATGCTCACACAAAATTTTAGTCAGGCTGTAGTGATCGAGTCGCTTTTAGTTAGTCGAATTCGTAGAATGGGGCCTATGGCCACTACTACTGATTGGAAAATAATAAGATCTCAGTCGTATACACAACGGGTGGACATATATATACAAAACGAACGGATGGATATGTATCTTTGTTAAATATAGATCAGTATGGGCCTGTAGTCCCTGTATTTTGTTGGTCGGATCAAATCAGCCGAGGCCGTATAGGTTTAGAAAATTTATGGAAATTTATGGTCAAATGTAGTCCCCACATTAAATATTGCGGTAATTAAGTTTAAATCCAGGAATATATAAGTTGTCGGGACCTACGGTCCAGGTGTTTTGTTGGTCGGGTCAAATCAGCCTGGCCTACATCCCGGCCGTGGTCCCGTTAAGTCTCTATGGAAAATTAATATTTGACATTAATATTAACCATTTTAAATTATGAAACTAAATTAAATTAGAAAGTCTAATTGTGTTAGGAAACTCAGTCACCACGGTAAGGAAGGCTGCCGTATTTACGATTAGTAACTATGACCTTCGGTGATCTTGATTTTGAGTCCAAATCAAGATCTAAGCCGACGTTAGGGGTCATTTTTAGTCTGAGCAGCATCATAATCTAAGCCGTCCAAAATTATATGTATATCCAAAACTTGGTCAGACAATAAAATCCTGTAACAAAAGCTAGCCATGTTTAGGTTTATTCAGGTCGGGCCAAGGCATGATCTCTGTCGTCAAAGATAATTATGAACAATATTTTAGTCAATCTGTAAGTTTACTGGGATTTATTTAGTTAACAAATTTATTTATTTTGGTATCACAGAAGAACGAAGGTGCAGCTACAAAAAAAGAAAAAATCCGAAGGCGCGGCTAATTTCAACTTGAAGAAGAGTTGGTGGGAGCCTCCTATGAAGATGTGATAATAAATTTGAAGGTGATCTCATATGTGAGATTAAGAAAAGAACAGACAACTGAGTGCTATCTCTATGATTCTATATTTCTCGATGAAGTCGTAATAGGTTAGCTATCAATATTCTTCTCAATGAAATCGTAATTAACAATGGGGTTAATTTAGGAAACAGTTATATGATTATATCGGGAAACCCTACAACGATGCAACGGACGGATAGATATCTCTTAGAGCCAACGGAGGGACGGATATATACCTGGCGAACTCATATTCCCAGCCGCTTGTAACCATACAGAGGAAATAACCATAGAAAAAATTCTTTATCCCTAATGGAAATCATCATCACTACCGTGGGAATCTCCGTATTCCTCTTAAATTACACCTGTAACATCAGTGGTACAATCACCAAAAGCACAGAGAAGGACAACCAAGGAGAAGAAAGAGAAGAAAAAAGGCGAATAAAATCTATGGTAAGAATAAAATCAGAAAGGCAGTTGTATCTATAATTAGCAAACAAAAATTTTCGAATTAAGAAACCGTAATCAATGGCCTTGTTATGATTGCTCGTAGTTAGGAAACCGAGTTATATAAGAAAACGTTAGTAATCCTTTCAAACTCCAACACGGACCGATGTATCAAGGCTAGCCGTGTTTAGGTCTTTGCAGGTCGGGCCGCGGCATAATCTCGAGTCGGACAATACCAAAATCAGGAAACTAAGGGAATCCGACGCATGAAAATATCCCTCGCCCAACCCTCAATCCGTGTCGTTGGATGACAAAATCAATGGTCGGATATATCAGTCTACACAAACAACACTTCTTTTTATAATATAGATTGGAGTGTAAACTCTCTAAGATAAGCAATCGTCATTATATCTAAGGAAAAAAAAAAATGTATGGTCTAAGGTATGGCATGCTATATATTATTTCTTGTAGGAAATACCATTAGGTCCTAGGAATAATATATTAGGGAGAGTCTAGTCCATTTGACCCATTCAAATGTCTGTTTGGTCCTATTTGGTAATATAAATTATAGTTTGGTCCTAAAAATTATTGTTTGGTCCTAGGTGATGTCATGGATGATGTAATCGTCACTGTGGGGTGACAGAAATATCCTTTTGGGACCACATATATAGAAAAAAAAATCCTAGAAAATATCTTATTTCTCAAATCTACATTCTCTCTCTCTTCCTGTTTTCAGATCTAGTTTTTTCTCTCCATTTTTTTTCCTTTCCCTGCTCTCGTTTTTTTTTTTCTCGATAAAGACGATGGTGATTTGATCTGTTGTTGTTGTTGAAAGAAGACGATGGAGATGATGTTTTCGATGAATATGATGATGTTGCTACTGTTGAATACGCTGTTTTTGGAGGCGATGAAGACGACGAACAACAAACTGTTGAATATACTGTGTTCTTGAAGACGACTGACTTACTTAACAACAAACCGTTGTTCTTTTGTTTTTGGAGGCGATGAAGACGCACTTAACAACAAATCAGTTGTTCTTTGTTTTGTTGAAGATGGTGAAGAAGATAAAGATCTGCCATGTGTTAAAGATGTAATCAAGAACGATGCTTTTGTTTTGAAGATGAAGATGAAGTTCATCAAACAAATGAATCTTCTTTCGCATTGCTTTGAAGATGAAGACGAATATGAGTTCATCTCTGTCTATTTGTTTTATATGGAGTTCATTCCCATGGAATGAAGTATGTTTTTTTAGTTTTTATATGAAGTCATTTTTTTGGGTTTTTATATGGACTTCATTCCCTGGAATGAAGACTGTTTTTTAGGTTTTTATATGGACTTCATTCCCGGAATGAAGTTTGTTTTTTTAGGTTTTTATATGGACTTCATTTTCTGGAATGAAGTCTGTTTTTTTAGGTTTTTATATGGACTTCATTTCTGGGAATGAAGTCTGTTTTTTTAGGTTTTTATACGGACTTCATTTTCTGGAATGAACTGCTACAAGAAAATAAGTAAAAATTAACACGGAAGGGTATTTTTGTCACTTAATATTTTTAAATAATTATGGACCAAACAGTAAAGGCGTTTGACCAAAGGACCAAACAAATATGGGCCCACCTGAAAAAGGACCAAACGATATTTTTCCCTTATTTTTTTCTTTATAAGGAAAATTGAAGATATGCCCCAAAAATTGACTGTCATCTTGGGGATATGCCCCGGGATTCCAGTTTTCGGGAATATGCACCAGTCGACAAAAATTCCATCCAAAACCGTTGAGTAGTCAATATTCGCACACACTTGGGATTACATATGCGAATTAAAAAACAAATATTCTATATACTAACACCTTTACAAGGTTCAGGAACATATTCAGACAGAAAAATCTTCGAAGAAATTAGAGAAAAAGTTCAAAGACATTTACGATAAATCAGTGGCGGAGCCAGATATTTAGAATGAGGGGGACTAAAAAAAATTTCATAAATTATTAATAGGCTAAATGCAAATATTATGTGGACTAAATATAAAATATGTGATAAAAGTAAGGGTGGTTTTAGGGTTTTAATGATTTTAGGGGACTAGAGCCGTGGTTACAACCCATGGCTCCGCCTACAATAAATTGACTATTTAACTGGTTCTTGACTGAGCCAAGTTACTTTGGGGCATATTCTCGGAAACTGGAATCTTGGAGCATATCCCTAAGATGACAGTCGATTTTGGGGCATATCCCCAATTTTCCCTTCTTTATATATATATATATACTATATTATTTATTTATTTTGGAGTGATATTTGAATTTCTGTAATACAAAGTACTGACATTTATTTTCTTCCATTTGCTCTTTTGACGTGATCTTGAAGTCGTGGATGCGCAACAGGAAGAAACAGCTGACTAAGTTGAATACTCATTGTTGAGTTATTAGATCAGGTTTTTAGTAATACTTATGATCAAGTCCCTACTTAGTTTACGTGCAAAGTTTTGAATGGCGACAGAGGTTAAAAATCTGCCTCCTTGTTTACAAAATAAAAAATATATAAAGAAAAAGCCATATGAGTATGACTCAACAATTGTCTCACCATTGGAAAATTGCTTCACAACCACAAATTGCGGGTTCACCATATGACTCAACAAGCTCCAAACCAGCTTTGATCCCCTCTAGTGTACGAAAATATTCTGAGCTCCAATTTTTGAAACCCCACACAATTAATGTAGCTATCCTCGCTTTTTGTATAATAGCTAGAAAAAAATTAATGGTTCAACTCGACAGGGTCGGTCTAGATTATGCTATCATTTATGTTTTTCACTGGTACTTTCAAAAGAATTACTCATACGGGATGTGTTCAACTAAAAGAGCTACTTTCAACAAGTAGAATGCACGTGCGTTGTACGTCGGCAAACATTAATTTTTCTAATTCTCACATTTAATTTTGCAGAACCATTGCCACTGCCTGAAAATGCATCATTAATTAAGGGTGCACAGAACAGAGCGGACCAGACGGACCGTCCCCCCGTGGAACCGCACAGTTTTGTACCGAACCGAGGAACAGGGTGCAGTGCCGGTCAAAAAAATAGGAACCGAGGCTAGGGAGGTCGGTGCACGGTCCCGACCTAGTCCCGTGTGAACCGTCTGTCTGTCTTAGATTAGTAGTAGCCGTTAGATTTAGGGGATGATAGATCAATAATAACCGTTGGATTAAGTGGTGGTATATAAGCCAACATTATAGGGCTAGGTTTCTATTCTCAATTTCGTTTCTTTTTTTCTTTCGTCTCCTCTCCTCTGTCTGCGAGAAGGAGAAGAAGTGAAGAAATCCGTCGGATTACTCCTCTCGCCTCATTGATTGATAAATCGTAAAGGTGATTACTCCTCTCGGTCTCGGTTATTGTCATTTTTTTCTTCAATTTCTTTGTTTTTCTTCTCCAAATCTATCTCGATTTTTCTTAATTTTTTTTTGTTGTTGGAATGATTCGAATGAATTAATCAAAGTAGTAAGTTTTAGAACAAATGAATCTCTGTGTGATCTGTTTGATCTTGAAAGCTATGTCCGATTATTTTAGGTTTCACTTTCACGGTGGTAAGACAAAGGGAAAGATTCAAGGAACTGAACTGGATTAACCCATCAATCGGTTATCAAAGGGAGTGGAGAAAAAGAAGGAAAAGGTTAGTTTGATGGTGTTATTGTTTTGGATTATGTTGTTGCTAATTAGGGTGTTAGTAATTGTTGCTTAGTTCTGATTTATTTTACAACTTAGATTGATGGGTTTTTGATTTTCTAATTTACTCAATCATTTACTTGTTGTGATTACGATTTGGTTCATTACACTCGCTGTTAGAATTTGATGATGATGATGATATAAGTACCAAGTATTTAACTGCAATTACATGTTAGAAGCAGATGACAAGAATGACAAGTAGTTAGTTCTTATGTTTCATGAATCTTGTTATGTTTCATCACCTCCCTGCTTGTCTAAATAAAATGGATTTTATTGAAATGAAGAATCAATAGGTACTGAGAAGTTAATGTGAATAGGCTTTGTGTTGCTTAAAGTTTTAGGAGTAACAAATTGTGATTGTAATGGCGAAAAATTAGCAAGGTAAACAGTTTCTTGTCTTGTTAGGGTGTTAGTAATTGTTAATGAAATTAGGGTGTTAGACTGTTAGTAATTGTTGCTTAGTAATTGTTGTTAATCAATTTGTTCTGATTTCTTTTACAACTTAGATTGATGGGTTAATTGTTGCTTAATTCTTTTCTTGTTGCAGGTAATCTTGATTAGTTGCTTAAATCTGTTATCTCATTATCAACAATAATGCCACCACAAGTGCTGCTGTCATGGATTAGAAGATCAAGATTCAAGACTTTGTATTTGTCATTGCCACCACTGTCCAGTCAAGACTTAGTGTGTGTGTTTGTGTGCTTCTTCCGGCAGTATTATTGGCACATTGGTTTTACAACAAACAGTAGTACTACCTACTGATACTTGTTCTTTTTTTAGATTTTCAAGACTTTGGTTGTTTGGCACATTGGTTTGCTAGTATTATTGCTACTTATTAGTTGTTGCTTTGTTCTTTGATTGAGAATCTGAGATATTGCTTAATATATTACTAAATGAAAAACTTGTGAATGATATTTGTCTGGATATTGGAAAAAAAGTATCTTCGATAGGAAGGAAAAAGATCCCAAGAGGACATGTCACTAATACTGTTTTTGTGGAGGTTAACTTGAAGGAACCATTGTGAAGAGGTGGATGGTCTTACACTCCAACTGGTGATAGAGTTTGGGTGATTTATCATTTTGAACGACAACCAAGAGAAATTTGTAAAGACTGCTGGGTGGTGGATCATGTTGAGGAAAATTGTAAAAGGTTGGCTCAAGAACACAAAGTGGAAGCAATGATTGACTCGACCCGAATATAGCCCACCGAGGAAGGTAAAAACTTTTGGCTGCCTATATCATAAACACGGATGAGGTTAGTAATATGGATACTACGGGAGGGTACTTCGTCGAGTTGTGGATAAGCCAAAAATTGACATTCACGATGAAGGTGAAGCTAGGAAAAATAAGAGAATTAGAGATGATATCCCATTGTCTGATTCAAACCCTAACACAAATATGTTCACCCATAACAACCCAATTTTCCAGAGTGATAATACGTTGATGAAAGGAACAGGAGCTGATGATAATAGATCTGCTATGGATCTTCATATGGATTATCAACACAACAATGGGACAATGAAAGCAATTGAGGACTTACCCGCTCAAACTGGAGGTTTTGTTACACAGAATCAACAAAGGAGTTCTGCTAATTATCAGGTTATTGTCTCAACTCCATTTCTATCTCGAATCCCTAATTTTCTCTCGGTCTTTACATTTTTGCAATTTCTGTCGTTATTAACTCTAGTTACTATTTATGTATTTGTGGTTATCTGATATCTAGTCTTAGTTGTTGTGTTTTTACTCTCTTGCGTAAAAATCTAGTAGTTCATTTGAAAAAAAATATGAGGTTCCTATCCTGGAATGTTCAAGGATATGGTAATAAAGATACCAGGAATCATCTGAGAAATTTAATTCACAGTAATGACCCTGATGTTATCTTCTTATCAGAAACAAAAACAGGTTTCAAAAAAATGTCTTCCTTCATTAAGCCTCTTAAGTACCCAAATTATTTCATAGTAGACTCCATAGGTTTGTCTGGTGGTCTTTGTTTACTTTGGAAAGATGGCCTAAGTCTGGAGATTATTAGTTCTCAATTAAATGTGATAAACTGCATGTTTCAATTTGATGGTAGAACTAGGGTGTCCTTTTCTTGTATGTATGGTGCTCTCCCAATGGTAACAGAGAAGCTCAATGGGATTTCATCATGCATTATAGACATTCGACTCCATATCCTTGGATCTTACTAGGTGACATGAGTTTCATTCTAAGCAATAGAGAGAAATGCGGAGGCAATCCCCATTCCCAATCTATGTTAAACTCTGCTAATGACTTTGTTAATGCCCTAGGTGTTCATGATATGAATTTTTCTGGGAACCTATTTACTTGGACCAATAGGAGACATAATGCGAGTTGATTCAGAAAGGTTAGATAGATTTCTAGGTGATGAGAATTGGTTCAATTTCTTCCCAGATCAATCATGTTTACCATCTAGCTCCTATAGCTAGTGATCATAGTCCAATTATTCTTACTAGTTCTAGAAATTTGAACTCACTAAGAAGCCTAATAAATTTAACAAATGTTGGCTTAGGGATTCTTCATGTAAGGAGGTTGTTAGTGACAACTGGAAATCCACCAATAATGGATCTCTTCGCTTTTAAGCACAAATCCTCCCTAAAGCAAGTCGGGTTTGCTTTAAGGGGACCGGAATTACAGGATGTTTTGGTAATATTCAATTTAACCTTAAGGACACAAAAGATCAAATTGAAAATTTATATCCTCAAGGTATAGTTGATTCTAATAACCCCCCGTTCTTTCCAATCTCATTAATCAATTGGATTATTGGCAGAATGTGGAAGATGACTATTGGAAGCAAAGAGCTAAAGACGACCTTTTCAAATGTGATGATAGAAACACTAGTTATTTTCACTCTAGAGCTAATTTTAGAAGGAAAAAAAAACTAATATTGAATCTATTAAGGATATTACTGGTATTTGGTTAACTGATAGACAGGAGATTGCTAGTAATCTTAAACATCATTTTTCCTCAATTAGTAGAACTAGTAATCCTACTCATAATCCTAGACTTTTTGATTGTGTTAATGCCTGTGTTACTGATGTTGATAATATGAGTTTGATGAGATTACCTTCTAAAGAGGAAATCAAAGAGGTTGTCTTTAGTATGAAGCCATGGACTTCACCAGGCCCTGATGGCTTTCCACCAGATTCTACCAAAGATATGTGGGAAATTTTAGGAGAAGATCTTGTGAAGATGGTTCACTGTTTTTTCAAGGTAAGTTTCTTTTAAAAGAAAATAACCATAATTTCATTTCTCTTATCCCTAAGGTAGATTGTCCTAATATTGCTGGTGACTTTAGACCTATTAGCTTATGTAACACTTCTTATAAAATCATATCTAAGATCCTAGCTAATAGGTTAAAGCCTCTGCTTCCTAAAATTATTACTCCTTATCAAGCTGCATTTGTCCAAGGAAGACTCATGACTGATAACATTGTTATTGCCCATGAATTGGTTGATACTATGAAGAAGCATAAATCTAAAAAAGGTCTTATGGCCCTGAAATTATACATGTCTAAGGCCTTCGATAGGATAGAGTGGTCCTTCCTTGGAGATTGTTTGAAAGCTCTAGGATTTTGTGATGATTGGTGTCATTTAGTTAACCAATGTGTCTCTACTGTGTCTTCCTCTGTTATGCTTAATGGAGTGCCTGGTGATCAATTTTGGCCTTCTAGAGGGTTGAGACAGGGTGATCCCCTGTCTCCCTACCTTTTCATTTTGTGTATGGATGTTTTATCCAAAAATCTCATTGATGCTGAAGCCAAAAACAATATTAAAGGTATTAAAGTGTCTCAATCTGCCCCTGCTATCTCACATTTATTTTTTGCAGATGATTGCTTAGTTTTTATGAAAGCTAATGTAAAGGAGGTAAGAAACCTAAACACTATTCTTGATAACTTTAGTAAAGCTTCTGGCCAGGCCATCAATTTTGATAAATCATCTATGGCTTTTAGTAAAAAAATGGATAACCAGGTGAAGCAGGAAATTACCGGATTGAACATTAAAAACATGGCTTTACAAGATAAGTACCTAGGTGTCCCTCTATTGTCATGCAGTGAGAATAAAAGTGAGTCCTTTTCTGGTATGTTATCTAAATTTGATGGTAGATTATCTTTATGGAAATCTAAACATTTTAATCAACCTGGTAGGACTGTCCTGTCACAAACTGTTCTTGGATCTATAGCAACTCATCAAATGGTTGTCTTCCCCATGCCAAAAAAAGTCACTGATAGAATAGATAGTATCCAAAGGAAATTTTTCTGGAACAAGGACAATAATGGAAGGAAATGGTTCCCTAAATCTTGGAATGTAGTGGCTAGCCCAAAACATTTAGGTGGTCTAAACATTAGAAAAGCTGCTGAATTCAACAAAGCCCTTCTTACTAAACTCGCTTGGAGATTAGTTAATGAGCATGATGCTTTATGGGTTCAAATCCTGGCCCACAAGTATTTCTCTGATTTCAATCCTTTGTCTGATGCCATCAGCAACAATGGGTCATGGATTTGGAGAGGGATCTGTCATGGTCTTGAGATTGTTAAACAAAACTCTTGTTGGGAAATTGCTAATGGTAATGATATTCACATTTGGAAAGATATTTGGGTACCCAGCCTAAAAAAACAGGTGCCTAGTGATAGATATTCTAGTCATATGACTAAGGTCTCTCAGTTAATAGATTATGATACCAAGAATTGGAATCTTAATCTGTTAAATGCCTTATTTTCTAGTGATATAGTTGAGCAGATTCTGAGGATTAGAATACCTATGTTAGGAAAAGATCAATTAAGATGGTTGGGTACTAGAAATGGGAATTTCTTGTTAAATCTGCTTATAACATCTTGTTGCAGGAATCTCAAGTAGCTCTTAACACTCCCATTATTAACTTTCCCTGGGGAAAGTTATGGAAGTACAACTTCCTCCTAAAGTTCTTCACTTTGTATGGAGAATTATTCAGAACTGTGTCTCTACAAGGGATAAGCTTCACAAAGTTGTTAGTAATATTGAGCCTTTATGTCCTCTGTGTAAGACTGTTGAGGAATCTTGCCAACACCTGTTAATGGATTGTCCTGTCTCCCAAAGAATCTGGTTTGCTCTTAATCATTCTCTAGTATCTCTGCCTCTAAACAATAACATCTGCTCCTGGTTATGATTTATTCAATGCTAACAATTTTTGGGAGACATCTATGCAGGCTAAGGTCAGATACATATGTTGTATTTTCTGGTGTATTTGGAAACAAAGATGTGAAATTGTTTTTGATAACAAGCAATTAAATATTAGCAAACTTTATCCATTATGTAAGAGACTTTGTTAATGACTTGTGAAAATGCTATTTTGCCGGTCCACAAGATCTAATATAGCAAGTATGACAGACTTATGGCAGCTCCAAATCGAGCATTATCTCGAAACTAAATTTTGATGCTTCCTTTATATCTTTAAATCATCCAATGGGTTTTGGACTAATACTTCAAAATCATGCAGGTGTTTTCTGTAGAGCAGCAGGGGGGAATGGAAAAGCAGTAGATGAAGAGCAAGCTGAGGCTATAGCTGCACTAGAAGCTATGAAGTGGGCTAAAGAGGAAAACATACAGTTTCTGGAGCTAGAAGGAGATTGTGTTAATGTGGTAAATGCCATCAATGGTAAATTAGGATCAATAAAGTGGACAACAAATAGTGTGGTCCAAGAATGTATTTCTTTTTTGAAAATCAATCCAAATTGGTCTTGTACTCGGGTTAAGAGATGCTAACAGTGTAGCTGAACGTTTAGCAAAGCACTCTAGAAATTATGCCGATAGAACATCATACATTCATCCACCAGATTTCTTGAAAGAAAAACGGATAAGGATAAAAACTATGTAATGATTCAAAGAATTTTTAATTGCATTCGATTTTCTTATCAAAAAAAAAAATATTGAAAAACAGGTAAAACAGGTACTTAGAGAAATATATGTCTGGAAAAGTACCGATTGGTACCGAACCGTGCACTGTGGGACGTGTCTAGAATGGTACCGGAACCGAGGTACAAGGTATGTGTGCCGGTCCAAAATTTTGGAACCGAGCCTAGGGAGGTACAGGTACTCGGCCTGGGCAGGAACCGAGCCGAACCGTACCGTGTGCACCCTTATCATTAATACAAACATTTTTTTTTTCAATCAGAAATTAATAAGAGGGATCCTGCTGGCCGCCGAAAGTGATTCTTTTTTATTCAGCAATATTATCATTATCATATAAGTCAAGGCATCTGAATAAACAATATTTATGGTACTCGTTCTAGCGAGGACTCGTATTAGTATAGTTGATTCCCAGCTGCATCGACCAAGCTGATGAGTGGCAGCCTTCAGCATGAAACTTCTTCTTTGATAAATTCCCAAGCTTCTAGCGTCACACGAACTTTAGGAGAAACCATCCGTTACCAAGACTTTTGTCGATTCACCATCCAACAAATATACAAATCCAAAAAGCCATTCAGGGTAATTAACCAACAAATCCAAAAAGCCATACAGGGTAATTAACCAAATATCTAATCAAGTTTGAAACTATATACACTAATTAACCTTGTAGCAAAGATGCACTAATTAACCTTCCACTACAACCTAATTAGCCTTATGGCAAAAATACACTTGACCTCTAGAGGCTGGTCATATGAAGGTTCCGGGATCGTGCTTCCTCGCCTAACATGACATTTGTGACCAAGCACGAACTATCGTCTTCGACTTCTAGCAAAGTTCAAATTTTGCCTAATTGGTCAAGCCCAACCAACTTTCATATTTGATCTTTTTTTTTTGCTGCCAATTACTTAGATAGTAAGAACTTGTAGAATCCTTCTGATAGATTTTCAGCCCAACTATGTAACAAAGATACATGAGTAAGTATGACAGCTTCCTACAATTTAATAGAGGACTAATTATACATACCTTTCCAATTTCACAGTTTTGCCGAGCATGTTTTTTTAGTAGGAGGCCACTCTAGTTAAGGATCATCTGTATCTTTGCTAATTCTAAGTTGAACTTGCTGGTGCTACTCCCTGCGCAAATTCATCAGAGACCTTATTAAAAACATACACCAGCAAATCGAATTCGCAGCAATGATAGCACCATATTAAGAACAATGATATTTGATCCGAGAAACGAAGAACACCGATAGATCCTAACTTATACGGCTCACATCCCCCATATTGCCTGTTTACAATCCCACCTCCTAATTAACTCTTATCTCTTGGTCTATATAATGTTCTCGCATAACTGGTCCAAATAAAACTGGTCTGTACTTCTTATTGAGCATAGATACACAAAAGTACAACACTAATATTTTTACCAAAAGCATGCTTATCTTGTAGTATGAAAGTTCAAGATAAGCACTTTATAGGAATACTACCCAGTATAGATGTGATATGAAAAGCCAAATTTAGAACCACAACAACACCAACAAACAGGTTGTAATTGAAGCTATCAAATTGAAGCATTGAAATTTGAAATAGAGCTTTGAAGTCCAAATTGGAAAAAAGAAGAGAAAATGTGGTGATACATATACCTATAATTTATTGATGAGCTTTATATCTCAAATCCAAATTGGGTCACTTATTTAACTTAGAAAGGAACAGGTCTCGGCCATCGGTGTGTCATAAAAAATGAATCATCCGGGAGAAAATTATACCAAGTCCAAAGGCACAACGGGATGCATTAATCAACCTACGGACAACACAATCAAAAGGGAAGTATCCTTATCTCCGACTTTAAAAACTGTTAAAGTTGAAACATATTGATTGTTAGGACTCTTATAAGTGTCTGATTAAAGAAAATTCATCCGAAAAAGTGCGAATATTTGAACCCTCAAATACAGTCTCATCCATATTGGCTCATATTCACAAACATTGATACAAATTGACATTAGAAACTTAAGTTTTAATCCATAATTGAAACTCACAGGGAGATTGAATCATTGGCATAGCCGATACCTCCATGACAAAGAATTCGAAACCGATGGGCTTGGATCACGAAGATTAAAATACCCATTGATAATACTGATACTGCAAACCTAGGATACAAACAATAAGAGATTCAACACAATACAAATGTAAGATCTACATCTGTAATAGAACATCACGGGACATATAATCATCTTCCGCCATACAAAATCTAATCAAAAAAAATGTTTGATCCACATATATATTCATTGATTCAATTCAATTAACAAAATCAGATTGAAACCAAACAAATAAGAACAACAAAACATAAAATGAATCCATAAAATAGTTGCACGATAGAAGCCAAAAATTCGAATAATCGTTCCTTACCTTTTCTGAAGATTAGGGTTAGGTCGTGAAGAGACTGCAAATTTAGGTATTTTTCTCTTGAGGTAACTTGAGTCTGAAAATCGATCACTGAACCCTCATCTTAATTCGAAAATCGATTGAGTGAAAGCATCTGTTTTGAAACCAAGCTCTAGTTTCAGTGATGGAAATATTTCAATGGAGGAGGTGAGGGAGAAGAAGTTGATGTTTACTGGGGAATTCGTTAATGGAGTTGCGTTTCTTCTGAACGAATTTGATCGGCTGAGAGAGAAGGAGAAGTGATGGGTGGAAATTAGATGGACGGCCTCCATCGCATTCCCAGTTAAAAGTCATACAATCCAACGAATGATATGGAAAGCACACACGGAATTATTTTCTGAATTCCGTGAGATCCGACGGTGAAAATTAAAGTAGGGAAATCTAACGGATATAAAGAGTGTGACTTAATATTCTGTTGCGCTCATTAAAGGTGGGGGAGATTCTCGATGGTTTCCTTTGGTGTTATGTTTTAACTTGCAAGAATATTACTATCTCATGCAGTCTGAGGTATTGCCTACGTTCTCTTTTGGGAGAGAACTTTCACTAACAACTCTATCCTATCATACCATATCTATCATTTTCTCATCACCTAATTCTTTCACACACATTTACAATCTATACTAGCATCCCTCTACGCTCTACCCCTAGTACCCAAAAAACCTGGCTCAAAGATTACATGCACTCTAACAAATCAGTGAAAATCCTTAACCCGTTAAAATAAATACTCCCTCCGTCCCACTATTAGATGACCTAGTTGAAGTTTGCACAATTCTTAAGGCAATGAATGAAATGAGTGTTTTTAAGTATTTTTTACAACTATACCCTTATAGATAATAATTTGTAAATTTTAGAAATCATTTATCTCTCAAACTATATCATAGATTTTCGTAAATTTTGTACCGTTGAAAATCATTTTAAAACACCTACGTAACGAGTATAAACATGAATATCAAATTATACATATTTCTTATGATACCGATAATCAATCAAAAGGGTAGTTTTAGAGATATCCCATTGATTAGTGAAATAGGTCAACTAATGATGGGACAAGATCTTAGACCAAGTAGGTCATCTAATGGTGGGACGGAGGGAGTACTTGCATATATAACTCGCCTAGAAGTGTTACTTAGTTTCGCTTCTGTACGGTTTAATTAATAAACACAAAATTGGTTAAAAAGACCAAAATCAACAAATCCTGGGTGAAAAAGATATCTAGTTTTTGATATTGTTTAAATGGACAAAAATACAAAAATAGTCAGGATGTAAACAGTTTCATCCTACCCATTTTCAAATATTTTTTCTTTTTTTAATTTACATCAGGATGCATCCATTTTCATCCTTGCTATTTTTTAAGTTTAAGTCAGGATGTATCCAGTTTCATCCTTGCTATTTTTTTTGTCCATTTCACCCATATTAATTTTTACTCGTCTATTTGAACCAGGTTTAAAAATATTTGGACAAATGACCCATTTTCCGTTAATTAAAAACTATTTACTTCCTTACGTGTGGCTCTCTTCCGGTCTGAATACCGTCTTGGAGACCGGGATAATGAAGACTCCGTTGTAGGGGAGCATCGCTAGTGATCTAAAAACCCAAGAAAGTAAGCAAGAACGACCATTAAAGCTAGGATAAACATCTTTAAAAGAGGAAACATGCAGCTAGCAGATGATATATATAGGTACAACAAGTTATATCTACTGATTTTAGTCATTAACATTCTCTAAATACCAAATGAGTCGTACTTACAGCATCAAGCAAATAAGATTCTTGATTCCCATTCCCCAAACCATATGCCCTATGAGAAGATCCTTCCTCATATCCTTCGGGTATGAGTGGATTTATTGGAACATAAATCACCCTCAACTCGAATTCCTCATCAACCTTCCCACTTTCATCCTCAAACTACAAAAAGAATAAACGTCGAATAAGACTCAAATCACTCAGGACTCCTCATAGAAAATCAACCACGAAATATTTACCATTTCAGGTGTAAGGTCTTCCTTGTTGCACCTTTTGGTGCTATGAAGCTCTGTAAGATCACCGCGTCTTCATAATGCATGTCCCGTGGTGCTTCCTTTGCATTCAAATTTACTAAACAAAAAAAAAAAAAAAACTATGATCAAAACAGACCTCAATATGACAATAGCTTAACGAACACAATAGAGCTAACTAGTTATGCTATGCAATTGAAACTTACACTTAAACTTCATTATTTAAGAGACATAATTTTAGAATGTTTTCCTTTTTGGTATTCTAGGTGTTGTATCTTTCTTCCTGAATACTCTTTCTCATATTCTTTTACTCCCTCCGTCTCACCATTAGATGACCTACTTGGTCTAAGATCTTGTCCCATCATTAGTTGACCTATTTCACTAATCAAGGGGATATCTCTAAAACTACCCTTTTAATTGATTATCGGCATCATAAGAAATATGTATAATTTGATATTCATGTTTATACTCGTTACGTAGGTGTTTTAAAATGATTTTCAACGGTACAAAATTTACGAAAATCTATGGTATAGTTTGAGAGATAAATAATTTCTAAATTTTACAAATTATTATCCATAAGGGTATAGTTGTAAAAAATACTTAAAAACACTCATTTCATTCATTGCCTTAAGAATTGTGCAAACTTCAACTAGGTCATCTAATAGTGGGACGTAGGGAGTAATACTCTGGGCATTCTCTTATGCGTTATTTATGGATTAGAACTACTTCTATATACTAGTAGAGATTCTAAATAATCAAAACTCCCCGTTGTCATCTCCTAAACCAACAATAGGCCTGTAAACTCAATGAATGAATCAAGAATCTCCCCCACCTTTAATGAGCGCAACAGAATATTAAGCCACACTCTTTATATCCGTTAGATTTCCCTACTTTAATTTTCACCCGTCAGATCTCACGGAATTCCGAAAATAATTCCCGTGTGTGCTTTCCATATCATTCGTTGGATTGTATGACTTTTAATCTGGGAATGCGATGGAGGCCGTCCATCTAATTTCCACCCATCACTTCTCCTTCTCTCTCAGCCGATCAAATTCGTTCAGAAGAAACGCAACTCCATTAACGAATTCCCCGAAGAAACATCAACTTCTTCTCCCTCGCCTCCTCCATTGAAATATTTCCCCCAAGACCTGAAACTAGAGCTTGGTTTCAAAATGATGCTTTCACTCAATCGATTTTCGAATTAAGATGAGGGTTCAGTGATCGATTTTCAGACTCAAGTTACCTCAAGAGAAAAATACCTAAATTTGCAGTCTCTTCACGACCTAACCCTAATCTTCAGAAAAGGTAAGGAACGATTATTCGAATTTTTGGCTTCTATCGTGCAACTATTTTATGGATTCATTTTATGTTTTGTTGTTCTTATTTGTTTGGTTTCAATCTGATTTTGTTAATTGAATTGAATCAAGGAATATATATGTGGATCAAACATTTTTTTTTATTAGATTTTGTATGGCGGAAGATGATTATATGTCCCGTGATGTTCTATTACAGATGTAGATCTTACATTTGTATTGTGTTGAATCTCTTATTGTTTGTATCCTAGGTTTGCAGTATCAGTATTATCAATGGGTATTTTAATCTTCGTGATCCAAGCCATCAGTTTCGAGTTGCTGTCATGGAGGTATCGGCTATGCCAATGATTCAATCTCCTGTGAGTTTCAATTATGGATTAAAACTTAAGTTTATAATGTCAATTTGTATCAATGTTTGTGAATATGAGCCAATATGGATGAGACTGTATTTGAGGGTTCAAATATTCGCACTTTTTCGGATGAATTTTCTTTAATCAGACACTTCTAAGAGTCCTAACAATCAATATGTTTCAACTTTAACAGTTTTTAAAGTCGGAGATAAGGATACTTCCCTTTTGATTGTGTTGTCCGTAGGTTGATTAATGCATCCCGTTGTGCCTTTGGACTTGGTATAATTTTCTCCCAGATGATTCATTTTATGACACACTGATGGCCGAGACTGTTCCTTTCTAAGTTGAATAAGTGACCCAATTTGGATTTCAGATATAAAGCTCATCAATAAATTATAGGTATATGTATCACCACATTTTCTCTTCTTTTTTTCCAATTTGGACTTCAAAGCTCTATTTCAAATTTCAATGCTTCAATTTGATAGCTTCAATTACAACCTGTTTGTTGGTGTGGTTGTGGTTCTAAATTTGGCTTTTCATATCACATCTATCTGGTAGTATTCCTATAAAGTGCTTATCTTGAACTTTCATACTACAAGATAAGCATGCTTTTGGTAAAAATATTAGTGTTGTACTTTTGTGTATCTGTTCTCAATAAGAAGTACAGACCAGTTTTATTTGGACCAGTTATGCGAGAACATTATATAGACCAAGAGATAAGAGTTAATTAGGAGGTGGGATTGTAAACAGGCAATATGGGGGATGTGAGCCGTATAAGTTAGGATCTATCGGTGTTCTTCGTTTCTCGGATCAAATATCATTGTTCTTAATATGGTGCTATCATTGCTGCGAATTCGATTTGCTGGTGTATGTTTTTAATAAGGTCTCTGATGAATTTGCGCAGGGAGTAGCACCAGCAAGTTCAACTTAGAATTAGCAAAGATACAGATGATCCTTAACTAGAGTGGCCTCCTACTAAAAAAACATGCTCGGCAAAACTGTGAAATTGGAAAGGTATGTATAATTATTCCTCTATTAAATTGTAGGAAGCTGTCATACTTACTCATGTATCTTTGTTACATAGTTGGGCTGAAAATCTATCAGAAGGATTCTACAAGTTCTTACTATCTAAGTAATTGGCAGCAAAAAAAAAAAGATCAAATATGAAAGTTGGTTGGGCTTGACCAATTAGGCAAAATTTGAACTTTGCTAGAAGTCAGAAGACAGTAGTTCGTGCTTGGTCACAAATGCCATGTTAGGCGAGGAAGCACGATCCAGAACCTTCATATGACCAGCCTCTAGAGGTCAAGTGTATTTTTGCCATAAGGCTAATTAGGTTGTAGTGGAAGGTTAATTAGTGCATCTTTGCTACAAGGTTAATTAGTGTATATAGTTTCAAACTTGATTAGATATTTGGTTAATTACCCTGTATGGCTTTTTGGATTTGTTAGTTAATTACCCTGAATGGCTTTTTGGATTTGTATATTTGTTGGATGGTGAATCGACAAAAGTCTTGGTAACGGATGGTTTCTCCTAAAGTTCGTGTGACGCTAGAAGCTTGGGAATTTATCAAAGAAGAAGTTTCATGCTGAAGGCTGCCACTCATCAGCTTGGTCGATGCAGCTGGGAATCAACTATACTATACGAGTCCTCGCTAGAACGAGTACCATAAATATTGTTTATTCAGATGCCTTGACTTATATGATAATGATAATATTGCTGAATAAAAAAGAATCACTTTCGGCGGCCAGCAGGATCCGATCTCTTATTAATTTCTGATTGAAAAAAAAAATGTTTGTATTAATGATGCATTTTCAGGCAGTGGCAATGGTTCTGCAAAATAAAATGTGAGAATTAGAAAAATTAATGTTTGCCGACGTGCAACGCACGTGCATTCTACTTGTCACCTGTAACTTGGCATGTTGTTCCAGGTAATACGATTCCTCCATTTGGATTAGCACGGTACATCTTTGCATTCGTCCCTCGAACCTTCAAACATACCAAAAACAAACAATTAAACAAGATGAAAAAACAAAGAAAAAAAAAAAAAAAAAAAGAGGTTTTAGAGAAACTCACATTGAAAGCAACATATTCATCGGTTTTGTTAGTTACTTGCAGAGAAATTGAAATCTGCTTTTTCAATTGGACTACCGGAATTAAATCAAACCAAAATTAGTAGTAATCTAGACAAACAATTAACAAATTCAAAATAACAAAAACAAATTAAACTAGATGACCGCTTCCATGGTGGGACGACCGAACGAAGAAATCGACGTGAAAGTATCATTTTCCTGACACGGTGAAAGTATGACTGTTCCTGAAACGCAAAATTACCTATAATGCATAAACCAAAATATGGTTGCATAATGTGTTATGCATCATTTATGGTGTTTTGCATAATAGTTATGCATTTAATTTTCGAAAATTGTGCGTAAAGTAAACGTATCACTTTCTTGAAGCGGAGGGAGTACATCGTTTTATTAGTTGCAACGGAAAATAAGTTGATGCATAAACTAAAATATGGCTACATAAAATATCATGTATCTTTTGTGGTACTTCCCATAACAGATATACATTTAATTTTTGAAAATTGTGCCTAGAATGATAAACTTCTCCGAATTTTTCGTAAAGAACAAATTTTTAGATAAAGAACAAATTTTTAGATATCCCTCGTCGGCCTAAAAAAAAACTGAGAGAAAAAAGAAGAGGCTTACCTGGAAATCTATACTTTGTTGATTGAATACTTAAAAAAACTACAGAGAGAGAGAGAGAGAGGGAGGGAGGGAGGGAGGATGCTTACGTTGAATTTCGAGGTATGCTGGTTCAACAAATAGTTCCCCATCCGGAATAAGGGAGAAGATGCTTAAGAGCATCCACAGCGGTGCGACTAAAACCAAAGATCAAAGACCAAAAAAAAAGACCAAATTTTAGTACTGGTCCGTTGTGTGACGAGTGGGTGGAGAGTATATTTGGTCGAGCGGGGATTATAAGTTCGCTTTGGTGTGGGCGTAAACTTTATACCCGCTCGACCAAAAAAAAAAAAAAAAAAAAATTGGGGCGTTGATATAGTTCCACCTGGAGTGGGGCGAACATATAATGTTCGCCCCACTCCAGGCGGGGACTATATCAACGCCCCAAAAACAATAAAAAAAAAAAAAAAAATACGGGCGAACATTATACCACCGCTTGGTGTGGGGCGAACATTTTAAACCCGTCTGGTGTGGGGCGAACATTTTATCACCGCTTCGTTTTGGGGCGAACATTATATCCCCGCCCGACTATATTTGGGTTTAGTCTTTGGTCCCGACCAAATATAATCGCCCACTGTTCATTTAGTCTGGGATTTGGTCTTTGGTGCGTCCCACTACGCCTGGTTCAGAGACCAAAAAAATGGGTATAGTCGCCCACTGCAGTTGCTCTAAGAGACCCATATACTCGTAATAATAAGAAGAAGACCTGTGAGACTAAGGGAGAACACGGGAACAAGTTTTCCCTTTTCACTACTATAACTAATACACTATAGTCAAAGCTATATAGCCAGAGTTTATATATAGATTATTCGATCCAGAAAAACAAAAGAAAAGTGTATATATGAGTTCACATTCACGGTAGAGATTAAAATGTTACGTGCACATTCACCAAGGAGTGTGCACAAAATTGGACTCGCATATATATATATAGAGTATAATTTCCTAAAACAAAACCAAGAGAGAATTTACCAAACCGATATCATATCATATACCAAACCCTTATCCTAACACACAACAGATATCTCTAATCTGTAAATCCGACTATGTTCATGTAAACCCTTAAGAAACATAGATAGCAGATATTAATGCCTTAAACTTATAGAACAGTGACCTCCTAGGCTCCAACTGTCTTCCTAGACTAAAAAAAAATATGTCAAGCCAGAATTATTCATTAAGGTTTTTGTCACATCTATTTGCGATCTTTAACGCTTCAAAGCGTCGAAATATATCTTCTAATGCAGATAGCTCGTATTCGATTTCCAATGGTGAATTTTGGTTTAGCTCGGCAATGGATTTTTGTAGGCTAACGATGCGGTTTAAGCCAATTTCAGCTTGTTCAGATATCTCCTCCATTTTCTCACTCACCCTCTCTTTCTCTTCATGTGCCTCTCTTAGTCTCCTCTTTAGGGATCGATATCCATCTAATGACTTGACGAGATTCTCCGAAAGTGTCTTGTTACGCTTTTCTAGGTCTACATTGTCCTCTTTAGTGAAATTATGATGATCTCCTTCTCCAGACTGGTTCCTTCCTTTGTGTTCGACAGCGCAAGCTTGGAGTTTAGCTAACAGTGATTCATTTTGAGCTTTAAGATCGTTCACATGCTCCTCAGTTGCGTTTAGTTCGTGAGTTTTCCTTGCAAGTTCGGCTGCCATTATTTCCTTCTCTTTTCCCAATCCTGAAAACATCCTTTCTAAACTTTTTCGCGCCATTGTGCATGCATTGAGCTCTCTTTTCAGGGTTTCTTTTTCATCCGTTGAAGGTTCGTGCAATAGTCTCCGATTTGGCGATGATCCACGGTTAGCTCTAAGTTCCGTATTGCATCGTCGTAGTGCTGCTTCTCTTTTCTTAATGCCAAAATTTTGTGATTTTTGAATTCGGGTTTTAACTTCATCCAGAATTGTGATCATGCTTGCAACTCTTTGCATTTTACGGTCATCAAAGTCTTTCGTGCACGCTTCATTGTGATCTTCAATTAGTTTCAATAGCAACTTTACATTCGCTGCCAAACCTGCATATCACATAGGGCATTTTTTATCATGCATGAAAAACTAGAACATAAATGAGTTATCGGGGTCTATAAACAAGCACTATATGTATCACCTTGTAAGATTAATGAAGGATCACAATTGTCCAGATTGGTTGCAAGAGGTGTTAAATCCGGTGATGAGTTCGTACGACCTTTGCTCATACTGCCTCCAACGAATTCGAAAAATCCAGTTAATCAGGGTTTCAAATGAAAAATGTCAACCGAAGTTTGAAGATAAGATATTTAGACAGGGAGGAGCAAAGGTTAATGGAGATAAAAAAAAAGAGGTGCAGTAAATTTTTTTGTCTGTCTAATCTAAGTTGTTTGCTTTCTTCAGATGTAGAATCTATGCATTTGTTTCACTTTCTCTTGGTTGTTGTAGATTATTTGATTTGAATGCTGTACCAATAATTATTTTCCGCAATTTCAGATAAAATCAGTTGGTTTATGTTACTTGTTTTCCCCTGGTTCTTATTAGTTTGAACTTTGCTAAATATAAACAACTTAGCTTAGAATAGCCTATGAAAACATTTCTGAGGCATATCACCTACCCCTTTACTCAGCCATCAAAGGTCCATTCATTGATGAGATTATATACAAATTGGTATGAGATGCCTTTCGAGAATAGGCATCCCATAGCCAGGTCCAGTGCACATGATGGGCATGATTGAAATCTTTTACTACTAATAATAAACAAGAAATAAGTAATATGCAAAGAAAACCTCTTCTACAATTCCTAGCGCGTAATATCTACTGTATCAATATACTGAAGTCAAAACCAGATCCTAGATGCTACCCCAAGTTATATACAAATGAAACCAGGAAACTAGAGAGTGAAGAAAGGAAATTTAGCAGCCACTCTTTCTTAAGTCAGACGCTGCAACTTGCATGCAGCAATGGAATCTAACAACCATGGATGGCCAGCAAATTTTGTTCCACTGGAACCTGCCAAAGCACGAGCTTCATCCTTCCTGCGATTACAGATCGTACTCTTTCTCCTGGGATCGCACTCATCAGGTACGTCAAGGCTGTAAATTATGAAGGTCGAAGTAGAGGAATCAGAAGATGATAAGCCTAGGTCTCCCTTGATGGGTTTCCTGTGTAAAACAGTTCCTCCAGCAGCAACAACAAGACTTTGAAGGTCTCCTTTGTAAGAAGGCACAAATTCTCCAAAGAAGTAGAAGTTCAACCCGTTGAAAAGCTTTGGTTGCTGCAGATAAATCCAACATGTAAAAGTTTAGTAAAGTGAAGCCAGAAAATAAACTCCTGCCATCTTGGATTACACAGTTATGTACCATGGTATTTCTTTTGTAAGAGTTACTGATACAGAATAGTAACCAGCAATTATGGTAAGAACAAAAAGACAAACCTTTTTCTGGACTCGTAGTCTTCCTAGTCGAGGCCCGTCCTCAATTCCATGGATATCAACTTTGACTTCATATTGCTCCTCAGCAACAGGCTGCATGGCTTGTAAGCAAGCTTTAATCCCTGACGAACATTTATTCAGCACATATCTATTAGCAATGGATAAAAGTGTTTCACTGGCTTTTTTACATAGTACTTGGTTCAAACTAATAATAGGTGGTTTGTGTTCATAGCATGCTTACAATCCATATTCAGTATCCATTTCCCATCTAAGATGCCCAGCAAGAATTTTAGGGTTCTTTTGCATGCTCCACTCGTATCAGTTGAAGCAATGATATGAGTAACATTAGTGCCAAAAGTCTTTGATACTGGAACACCAGTAATCCTTGTGAACTCGGAAACAATTTCCTGCAGTTCCCAACTGTTAATAATAGTTGCAAAACATAATAGAAGAAAATGCCAAGGAATTTGTCATTTTGTTTACCTTCTCTTCATCTGTGAGACCTGAGCAACAAAGAACCCACTTTTTTGAGGAACCAAGACTATTCCATGCTTGGTTAATATTAAGACCATCCTGAACCACCACTTCAGCTTCTCGAACTTCAGTTTCTCTGAATAGCCAAATATAAGTGGATCAGTTTCTCTGAATTGTCAAATGTAAATGGATACATACAAGGAACCAAATTAAGGGTGACGATAGGATCAGAATGGAATCATGATGAAAATTGACAACTGCATCAAGAGTATGGTCCATAAGACAGACTAAAAAAGAATCATGAAGATTTTAAAGTACCCTGTTTTTGGAATGGATTTCTTTCTTCTTTGACCTACAGACCCTGGGACTTCACTAGGCAATTTGGAAGATGAATGAATAGGGCATAGCACCACAAAGTTCTCCTGTTGTTCAGAAATAAATAAACAAATATAAGATCCCTATTCATATATAGCAATTTTTCTACCGCAAATTTGAAACATTGGGATTCCAGAATTTAAACTGGATAGGCCACTTACAGTATCCCATCGACACTGAGGAACCATCTTTGCGCAAGGAACATGAAAGCTCTTGCGACAGCTATTCTCGTAGCACCCAAGAGATGCCCCTTTGAGTCCACAGCAACTACACTTAATCCTTTTGCTTCTTGCTACTTCAGTTCCAAGATTGACTGCAGTGTCATTTTCAAAGTAAACATTTGGCGCCCTGCAATTTATATGGAAAAGATTATGCACTGGGTAATTAGAAATTCCTATAATGTACAAGTTCAGAGCCAAGATCAGGATGAGACATAATAAATGTGGAACAATTAACTTAACCATGCAGTAATTACTAGGACAATGTACAGTACGCACAACAAATTAGCATCAGGGTAGGCTCAGAGAGAGAGAGAGAGATGTTACAAGATTATAACGTTTGTTGAGGAAATTTCATACCATTCAGTGCAATTTGAGTGGGAGTGTATGACGTGAGACCCCTTGTTGTAATCAGCCACAGGCTTGCCATTAACATAGTGCAACATCTTCCCTGAAGCCTGTAAATGATAATGATTCTTGAGTAACTAATAAGTTTCAAAAATGGTTTCAATGCCTGAAATAATGAGGAAAAATGAAACTTTAACCAAAAAGAAACAGGCTGGGATATGATATGAACTGTGCGTACCTCTGACTCAGTAGATGATTGGCAAAATGCACACTGAATTTTAACAGGAACATTCTCACATTTCTGTAGTAACATAGCCTTAGACGCACAAAGGACTTTTTTAGTTCTGCTTGAATTATCAGAACTCGCCTGCAATTGTTTACTGGTTTGATTTTCCTTCGCAACAGCTTTGTTAGACTCATCCAGAACTTTCCCCGCAGATCCTGTCTTCACACAATTATCAGTAGAAAACTTCACTCTCTTCCCTTCTCTCAACTCTTGGATTTTAACAGGAACATTCTCACATTTCTGTAGTAACATAGCCTTAGACGCAGAAAGGACTTTTTTAGTTCTGCTTGAATTGTCAGAATTCTCCTGCAATTGTTTACTGGTTTGATTTTCCTTCGCAACAGCTTTGTTAGACTCATCCAGAACTTTCCCCACAGATCCTGTCTTCACACAATTATCAGTAGAAAACTTCACCCTCTTCCCTTCTCTCAACTCTTGCATGCAGCTCTTGTCACCTACAATTTTGGTGTCCCTGTGTTTGTCAGTGGTTCTCTTCTCCAACTCGGATGTTTTTGAAGGATCAACAACCTTGCTAGAAGCAACTGCAACTTCACCAACAGATACACCTTTCATACTATCATCAGTGAAATTCAATCTTTTCTGATTTCCAAATTCTCTAGCACAATTTCTCTTGCCTAAGATTTTGGCGTTCCTGGGCTTGTTTCTAGCTCTCTCCTCCAATTCAGATGTCCTAGGAGGATCAACTTGTAGCTCAGTCTGAGCAGGCGATTTTGAGTTTGCTTTGCCATTCTCTTGGTTTTCATTATTTTGAACTTCTTCTACCACCTCTACCGCAGCAGCAGCTACGGTTTTGTCTTTCAAACTTCTAGCATTAGTTCGTTTGAGTTGAATGTCGAGCTTCTTTATTTTCTCACTGTTTTTGTGAATTGACTTTGTATGTTGGTCATCCAATGACGTAGGCGATCTGGTAGCAGTTTCCTTAGTAGCATGATCCTCACTGTTTGCTTCAATCGCTTCATGTAATTCATCTGTTACGTTGTCAGCATCAAAACTGTTGAATCTAGCCTTCTTATTCATACTGCAAATTTTGTTCCTCACATTTGTAGCAGTGCTGTTAGTGGCACACTTAACTGATTGATTTGAGACTTCACCTACTTCACCCAGATCAATGCAAACATCTCCAAGAACCTCATCAGTAGAAATCTTAGCACACTTCTCTTTAGCAATCCCCGTGTTTCTTTTGCTCTTTCTTTTGGATTTCTTACTTTTGTTACGATTTTTGGAACTTTTTGCTTTTACAGGTGCAAGTTTCTCATGTATGTTCTCATTTGCTTGCTCACAGTTGACGGCTTTCACTGTTTCTGAAGCAAGAGCTTCACCAGTAGGTGCACCCTGAGTTGGGGAAGCTACCACGCATTCATCATCTTCAATTGTGTTCAGTTCTTTGTATCCAGCCTGCATTTCGTTCAAATTTCAGTTTAAGTGGAAAATTGCATGAAACTGGAGCTGACTATATGACTATAACACAACTGTATGACAAATTGTAATTAAAATATAGCACCTTAGTTTTCTCAGGTGTTGAAAAAGCTCAGGGGAGCAAGGTCTCTGTGTCCACTCGAACATCTCACTGTCAAAAAGGTCTGGAATTTTGGATTCGGTTTTCTCTTCACCCTGAAACAAGCAACATAGCATTATTCATCAAATCCCATGCCAATTTTTTGTGCAAGAAACCAAATTCAGGATTCATTATACAATTTTGTGCAAGAAACCAAATTCAGGATTCATTATACAAATAGGTACTTCAGTGAAACAGCTACTGTTCAGTTGTTTATGTTGAGCCAAATCAAGTTTATGAGCGTGTATGTAACTAAACGGTGAGTAAGATGTTCAACCAGCCCTTCAAATTCAGTCTAAGTTATCTTTTTATGTAAAAAGTAAAAGAGATGCTTACATTTCCGATGGATTTAGTAGGGCTCTCATCATCAGAATCTTTTAAATCACTGAAGCTAGGAATTTTTCGTGGAGTATCTTTGGAATCATCAGAGGTCATCAGCTGACCACTTGGTTTCTCTACATCATCGTCAGGATTATCTTCTCTCAACCAAAAGAAGGGTACAAATGCAGGCTCCCCTTTGTCATTAGAAAAGGACTTCCCTTTCGATTTAAACAAGCTACTCCCAGGTCCATCTTCAGAAATTTCATCAAGTCTTCCAACTGCAAAGTTCTCAGACCTCATTGGGGTTTCAGATAAAAGGCATTGTGGAACTTGAACCCTTTTCTTTGCCGGAAAGGTAGGTTCTTGGCTTGGTTGAGATACATTTTCCACAGTATCGCAGTTTTTTGAAGTTTTCCCTTTGGATTTCCTCTTCCTCTTTCCTTTGCCTTGAGTTTGTGGACTATCAGAATGGGCAGCATACTGAGGTTTATTCTGTGCACAAACAATTCCATCTACGCACAGAAAAAAAAAAAAAAAGCAATTAGAAAACACATAGCACATCAAACTAATGAAAAGGCGTAACTCATTTATGAAACATGAATACTTGAGCAATTGGCATAAGATTATATTTTTGCAATGTTAGCGGAAAGCTAGTAACCGGAAAGGGATTGTTCAATCATTTTACCTGATCCATCAGTAGGTGGTGTAGTTTGACTGGCTAATGTATTAATTCCTGAAGCAACTTCCATGCTCTTATAAATACTAACCAAGTTATCCATATTCGGAGCCGAACGAACCTCTACCAACAACAAAAATTATGCAGTAAGATTGGGTAAAGGTCAAAACAAGACCCATCATCCATAAACTAAAACAATCCAACTATTACGAACCCCCAATTTCTAGGGTTTTACTAGAATGTTACAGAACAAAATTTGAGGACTTCACAGAACAAAATTTGGGGATCTTACTAGAATGTTACAGGACAAAATGAAATAAGATCATTAAATATACCTCTTCGTCCGAATGGAACTTTGCAGACCGGACAATGAGAGTCTAATTTCATAGTTTTCTTAATACATAAACTGAAATAAGAACAAACAAACAAAAATTAGACACATCCCCTTCAAATAAAACCCTAATCTTATAATCAGAAGCAAACATATAATCACCAAATCGAATACTTACTCGCAAAACAAATGATTGCAGGTGAGAGAAACTGCTGATTTCAATAGACCCAAGCTGCAACAAAAACAATCAAAATCAGATAAATGGATTCAAATCTATTTAGGGGTTTTTCATTTGGTTTCAAAGATTAGAGAAATGGGGTTTTAAAACCCCAAAATAAAAACAGAAATCACTAACCAGATTGGGCATTTTAACTCTCTACCCATCTTCTCTAAATGAAATAACGCCTCCATTTTTTACAGTTAGGGTTTCTAGATGTGAGATAAGTGAAGATAAAAAAACCCTTCTCTAGATATAACTAAAAGTAGGTGAATGAAACTTCTCCGATAAACTAAGCTTTGGGTGAAGAAACTTCTCGCGGAAAACAAAATAGAGAAAAAGAGAGTGATGTAAAGGGATAAAATATAAAATTTAGGTTAGGAGGGAAATAATGGCGCGACATTTCAATCTGAAATTTAAATTTTCTAAAATTTTAAGACTTTACCCGCCAAATATTTTAATGAAAAGGCAAGGTCTTGTTGAGCCTTGAGGGGCTGGGTCTTAAGCGTTAAGCCCATACATCTCAGACCATGTCGAGAAGCTTGGTTGGAGTTTTTTTTGAACCATTTTTTGGGACCATGGTTCTATTTTTAGTAAGACATTTAGAAGTAAATATAGGTCACTCCTTATCTAGATATTTATGATAATACCTAAATTACCCTCTGATTATTTTTGGTTCATGATTAGTTAGTGTGATTAGTGAAATGATTTTGAATAAAGATTTGAGATTAAAAAATCTGATTTTTTAAAAAAGAAGTAGAATTATTGAGAGAGAAAAGTTAGAGAAGATGAAGAACAAAAAATGGAAAATAAAAAAAAAATTGAGTTCACTAATCTAGACTATTCAATTGATGATAGCTCATCTGAATCTTCATCTCCTTCCTCTCCTAGAGTATATGTCAATCTTCACAATGATCCGGATATGACTTATTTCTTAGATGGTGAATGTATTCTTCCCCAAAGCCAATCTCAAGATGAAAACGATGGATTTTACCAACCACAACCGGAGGAAGACTATTTGGGTACCCAGGTATGCTATAAACTTAGATTATGTTGGTTGAATTGGTCCAAAATTTCAAAAAAATGTGAATTTGTTAAGTAGATTTGGGCTTGTTCGGTTACCTTGTGTGAAGAACATGTAACCGAACTCATCTGAAAGTGTAGTTCGGTTACTTTTTCTAAACACGCAGGTTACCGAACTCTCCAATAATGGAGGTTTTTTGAAGTTCGGTTAACGGACATGTTACCGAACTATGTAAATAGGATTACATTGTTATGTTCGGTTTGGCCGAAATGTAACCGAACTTTAGGGTTTATAAGTTCGGTTAGTTTGCAACCAATAGCTAACCGAACTTATGTAAAATAAGATTTCACATTAGTGTATAAAGTTCGGTTGGTTCGCAAACTTCATACCAACCCACTATCTAACCGAACTTACGTACAATAAAATTTGATTTAGTATACGTAAAGTTCGGTTAGTTGTCAACTTGCTTGACAAACCGAACCCTGAGTTCGGTTTTCCCAATAAAATTATCATGTAACCGAACTTTAGGGTCCATAAGTTCGGTTAGTTTGCAACCAATAGCTAACCAAACTTATGTAAAATAATATTTCACATTAGTGTATAAAGTTCGGTTGGTTCGCAAACTTCATACCAACCCACTATCTAACCGAACTTACGTATAATAAAATTTTGATTTAGTATACGTAAAGTTCGGTTAGTTGTCAACTTGCTTGACAAACCGAACTCTGAGTTTGGTTATCCCGATAAAATTATCATGTAACCGAACTTATTTCTGATTGTAATTGATGTTGTTCCATTTCTTGTAGATTGAATGTCAACCTATACCAATGGATAATCAACCTTCTCCTATTGGCATGCTTTGTTTGAAGATACATCTAATCACTATGTCAATGATTTGGTTTTTGATAAACCTATTGATGCGAAGAATTGGGCTAGAGACCATGCCAAGAAAGCCATGTGTGTATTAGTTTTGAATGGAAAAGAAAGCCAAACTCATTTTGAAATGGTTTGTGAGAGAAGTGGATATCCCGATGTTAGTCACAAGAGGAAGGGTTATGTGTATAAAGGAAAGACGACGAGGAAGAACACATCGTTCTCAAAGAAAATTAAATGTCCGTTCAAGCTAGTATTTAGTAAGTGCAAAAAAAAAAGAATGGATGGGTTCTATCTATGGATAAGGTGGCAGGTCATCATAACCACCCTCGTCCGGATGATCTTGAAGGACATGCAATGGCCGCAAGGCTCACTCCTCAAGGAATGGAGAAAATAGCTAAATTTAGGAGAATGGGAATTTCACCACTTAACATGCTTCGCTTACTAAAGGATGATAACAAGGATAATGTATCATCTTTGACGACCATTTACAATGCAATTGAGACAATTAAAAGGAATGAATGGAAGGATAGACAAGTGATGCAATAATTATTTTTTTGCGCTAAAGAGAAAGGCTACGCGGTTCAAAAGAAGGTAGATCCGGAAGATGAAATAACACATCTCTTCATTGCGCATCCGAAGAGTGTTCAATTGGCTCAATCCTTCCATCAAGATCTTATAATGGATTGCACTTACAAGACTAACAAATACGAGATGCCATTGTTGAATATTGTTGGTCGTACCTCGACGAACTCACCGTTTACCGTTGCTTTTTGTTTTCTTGAAGATGAGCAAGAACCAAGTTACACTTGGGCGCTACAACAAGTGAAGGCCATATACCAAGATGATGATATCCCCGTGGTTATAGTGACGGACAACGATGTAACATTAATGAACGCAATAGAGAGAGTCTTCCCATTAGCACATAATATGATTTGTATGTTCCGTATATGGTGTAATGTGATGAATAGGTGCAAGCCTCAAATTTGTCCACCAAAGAGGAAAGCATTTGAAGAGATTAGTAAGCTACCAGAAGATGAACAAGCGGATGCAAAAGAGGAATTCGTTATACAATACACTATAAATCACGCTAAATGGGTTGCTTTATCTGGTGAATGGGAGTCATTGACTTGGTCTCTCACCGAAGAAGAGTATAATCTAAATCTTGCGGCATTTATCGAACATTGGTCTAGACCCGAATATCCCGAGGATATTGTAACGTATGTGGTTAAGCAATGGTTGGAACCGCACAAAGAGCGCTTCGTTTATGCATTTACCATCCACCATAAACACTTTGGGAATCAAGCGACAAGTTTGGTTGAATCGGCTCACCACCGGTTGAAGAAAAATCTTTTTGGATGTGTCGATAATTTTGTGATTGTGTTTAACGCAATGGAGAATTACTTCAACCGCGAGATTGATAGAATTAAAGAGAAGTTCCAAAAAAGACGCATCATGAAGTACAAAAAGATTGTAGACAAAGGTGGTAACATCAAGAATATGGCGGACCTTCGGTTGTTCAAGGGACTCCATTATAATGTTTCACGTGCTTTCATTAAGAGGTTAATGGTATAGGTGAATTTGATTGACATATGGGGAACCAAACCGGACGGGGTGTGTGTTTGCAACATGATGAAGTCTATGGGACTCCCTTGTCGCCATATGATAGTTAAGTATGAACATGGCATAATCCCTCTAAGCGATATAGATCCATATTGGCAACAATTAAGTTTTGTCCCTCCTCCAAAGGGCGATGTCGGAGAAGAGTTTGGTGACAATGAGATGAGAAGAATCGTTATCAAGATGTACCGGAACATGAACAAACTCGAAAAGCAAATCTTTTGGGATGACATGCGGCCAATCGTTTATCCACACACTTCGGAGAATGTCCACGAACCGAAAAAAGGAAAGGGCAAAGGTAGGCCAATCACCAAAGAAACAAAAAAACAAGTAAGAGAATATGCAAAGGTGTTGGCTAAGAGGAAAAGTGAAATGACCCCTTTTACTAGAGACCCTTGTGGGCATGAGCATACCGCGGCGAAGTATCAAGAAGATTCTAAGAAAAGGTCTAGGGATATTGTGGAAAAGGGCGAAACAAGTGAACGGGATATGAAGAAAAAAGGACCGATGTTACGCTCGCAACTAACCCCACCTACTCCATCAAAACCTAGCCAACCAATTCAACGAGACGTGAAGCTTAAGGCTCAAATATGCCGCATCCAAGAAAGAAGTCGACCAATTGATGATACATCACCTTTTGTTGATAGAAGGTACTTGGAAGAGCTACCTCCATACATTAGAAAGTACATCATATCCACCGATGACGTCCCTCCGGATGGTAATTGCGGATTCCACGTTGTCGTACAACAACTAGGGCCTTTCACCGAAGGTGCGAAATTGTATAATGATAATCAAATTACTTATGTCCGGCAAAGGTTGTTGATGAATCTAAAGGACAACCCGGAATTTTACAAGCCAATGTTGTCCGATGGGGATGCTAGTCTCAATGTGCAGTTTGTTAGGTATCAAAGGCGTCTCCACGGGGGGGATCCAATCACAAGGGATCATTGGATGGGCATGCCGATATGTGGGCACTTAATCGCCGAAGCATTCAATTGCGTGGTTCACTATTTCTCAAAAGGTGCTAGTTTCACATACACTCCGAAAACAAAAATATGTGTCGAGCAACTTAAACGTAGGAGAGTGGTGATTGCGCTTGTTAACAATAACCATTTTATAGGCCTCCGGTTAGAAGACGATTGTCCACTGCCTCCGATATGCGGAAACTCTTATTGGCATGGATTTAACCCCGACACAATGTTGGGATGGTGCATTATGTACGAGCATAACATGGAGATGTGGAAAACTTTGAAGGATTCGGAAAAAAATCATACACGAAGGTCCAGTTTCCCTTGCGGATGATTAAATGTACCATTTATTAAACCAAGTATGCTTTGAACATCAACATAAGAATCAAAGATTGTGTTTTTTGGAATTAGGTCTTATTTTTGGGTTATGCTTTGAACATTTTCATAAGAATAAGAGACTGTTATTTTTGGAACTTTTTTTTTTCATACTAGAACTTAATTACATGACATCGCCGAACAGTGAGACATCAAGACTTAAGTTCGGTTAGGAAATGAAATTAGAGGACATTGCCGAACTAAAACTAAAGCTACATAACATTTAATATCCGAAACGCGTTATGAAAAAGTCTTTAAGGAGGCGGAAATGATATTCATATTTGAAATCCTTTCTCTTCCATCTTCGCCATTCGTTTTTTGATGTTAAAATGATTTCGCCGAATCCTTCACCCCTAAGTTGATACCGCCTTACAATACAAAATAAATCCATAAATTCCACAACTCTATTTCTAATCTTTTCGAATCGAATGAACAAAGCTATATGATCACGGTTATGAGGGTTTGTTGTGTCGGAGCAGAATTTCTAATGAATTTTCCCCCAATAACTTTGACTCATAATACCATTCATTCTTCCTTCTACACCCCTCTTTGGATAATATAGTATGTAGTTTCTGCAAAGAGATAGATCTTCATCTAGAGTAAATTTAGGAGTAGTAGCTGCCATTTTTAGAAGATTTTGAGACAAAATGTTATGTATGAGACACATATTTATACCACTGAGGTGTATAACGGCTATAAAAATAGTCGTTACTTGAAATTAGTGTCATTCAAATTTCAAAATACATAGTTCGGTTACATAAGAAATGCATCGCGAAAACCGAACTCACAGGTTCGGTTGGTTATGTAAATCCAAGGTAACCGAACAGTGCAAACCACCAAACTGCAAAGTTACGAGTGTATTCTTCGGTTACACTGTAAATCATAGCAAAAATCAACTTAAGAAAATTATGTCTCGATTTATGATCTCCACATTGTAATATTCGGTTACTAATACCAGAAAACATTACACTGTAACTTTTGAAATTTTATTGTTATGAGTTCGGTTAGATTGCAAAATATGTGAACCAACCGAACTTGTCGACCACCAAGTTCGGTTACCTGCTGAATAATACCAGGTAACCGAACATCACACTGTAACTTTTGAAATTTTCTTGTTATGAGTTCGGTTAGATTGCAAAATATGCGAACCAACCGAACTTGTGGACCACCAAGTTCGGTTACTCAAATGAATAATACACAAGATTACAAGTTTTTGAAATTTTCTTGTTGTGCGTTCGGTTATATTGCAAAATATGCGAACCAACCGAACTTGTGGACCACCAAGTTCGGTTACCTGCAAAATAATACCAGGTAACCGAACATTACACTGTAACTTTTGAAATTTTCTTGTTGTGAGTTCGGTTAGATTGCAAAATCTGAGAAACAACCGAACGCAAGAGTTCGGTTGGCTGCTAAAATTGCAGTTAACCGAACTAAAACTACACTAAGGCTGGATTATGAACCCATAAGTTCGGTTATCATCCATTTCTGCAGGTAACCGAACATTGAAGTTCGGTTTCCTGCAAAAAAAATTGCAGGTAACCGAATACAACTCTGCAACTTCTGAATTTTTTTCGTAGCTAAGTTCGGTTAGATTTTAAATTTGAGAACAAACCGAACTTAAGATAATCAGAGTTCGGTTGTTTACGAGATTTAGTCTACTAAATGTTTCTTAAAAATTTGAATGTAATGATGAAACACTTAACAGTCAAATAACTAAACTAATCCCTTAAAACACAAATTAAAAACCAAATTATGAAATTCATTTACTAATCCACATAACTAAATGTTGGAAGCACACGAACATAAGAAAACAAATAGCCAAATCCGCAATAAAAAAATATTCCAAATATCCAAACAAACTACCAAATTCGCAATAAAAAAGTCTTCCAAACATAAGAAAACAAAGTACTAATTGTTGCAATCACTCATTTACCAAGACCACTACGAGAAACTTTTCTACTCTTGCGTTTAGGAGCTTTAAGTCATCCTTCATCACTAGGAGTGTCATCTCCACTGCTTTGTTGTTCAACCATCCGACTTGAACCTTCCCCTTCTCGGCGACTCCTCTTCGACGGCATGATCTGGCTTGGATCAACCTGGCTTGTATCGACAAGGTTGGGATTAAAAACATTAGTTATTTGGTTGTAGAGGTATCTTTGTTCTCGAGTATCCATCGGCTCTCCACTCTGGATTTTTGCCATCATTTTCTTCAACAATTTAGCACTTGCCTTCATCTTTTCTCATCAAAAACATAAGTAACTATTATTTTTCAATACTTCATAGCATTTTGAAAAACAAAAATAAGAGTAAATATCTTACCGCCGAATTCCACAAGATCAAGGCCTTATCACCACACATAGGGTTATGCTTCATAGTTTTCTTAGCCTCTTTCTCCATTGTCGTCGCTTTTGCTTTATCAGCACGAGCTTGTTGGACACTGTTTATTACACGAGGATGAGAAAAATGTTCATACCATTCCATATATCCCTCGTCAGCGGCATTTGGCTCATCAAACGAATCTTGTAACTCTTCAACTGGAACAAGATAATCCCCAAAGTTCTTCCAAAGGTCCACCGATGGAGCATGATCGTATTTGGGGATAAATTCTTCTCGGTGTTCTTAGTTCCCTGCTTTTTCACCTTGAAGTTGAAGTTTTCCACTTGTGGGACACTTTGGACACAAGAAACTTGTCTTAATACTCTTTGAGGATTATACATTGTACAACCTCCAGGATGAAACAACGGTCCATTATACGCCGCAACAGGTGAGAAATCAATAACCTCAACATCCTCCTCGTCTTCATCTGATGCAATGGTGTAAGGATGGAAAACCACACCTTCCACTATTAACTTATTCAATGTCTCCCTCAACTCCAACACCTTTTTTTCTTATTATTTTTTCCTGTGAGTTCAAAAATTCATATTTACCAGCTGTAGGCTTCCCATAAGTCCAAGGAGTGAGAGCACGAGACAATTGCAGTTTAGGGAAGTGGTCGTACACCCAAACCTATAAGAAGAGGCAACAAATAATACATTCACAATATGATTAGTAACAATACACATTTATTCACTAATATATTGAAACACACAAACGATAATTTAACGGGGTACCTGAACAAGGGTGTATAAGCCTCCAAAATATAGATTCTTAAGCCTCGAAGCTTTTCTGAGTTCCTCTTGAACGAATGAAAGAACCTCAATGCCCCAAGAGTAGTTGTTCACCTCATTCAGGGGGTCCAATAGCAGGAGGTAATGAGCATTTACCACGTGTCCTGAACTGTCAGGGAAGAAAATGGTTCATAGTTGATATAACAAATAAGCAGTCACATGGTGCTTAATCTTATCCTCTGTCATCACCAACTTTCCTTGAGCAACCAAATCTTTCGTCTCTAAAAACTCATCAAACAAGGTTTTGAGCTTGATCTTTTTCAACTTCTTCTTGTACGTGTGGTCTTCCTCAAACTCATTATACTCATCACCTTCCTTAGGCTCTTTGTTAGATCTTCTAAACTCACATTGTGCCTTTTTATCGCTCCATCCTAGACACCTTTCGACTAGCTTTTCAAGAAGTTCATAACTCATCGAGGGATTGTAGCCATCTTGAACACTTGTTCCTGTAATTGGTAGGGCTGTGATTCTAAAACAATCATCCGGAGTTATTGCCATCTCACCAAAAGGTAGGTGAAAGGTATCCGTCTCTGGATAATACCTCTCGGAAAATGCAGTAACAGTGACAACATCAAATTTTTGGTGCGCATGTTGTATCCCGTTCCATAGTACACAGTCAAATACCGCCAAGCAGACCTCATCACACTCATTTTCTATATTCCATATCTTGTTCTTTTGATGTTTCAAAACACGAACAACATTATTATGATCCTACAAAAGCAACATCATATCTTATATACTAATATATATAGAAAAGAACAATATATGTCAAAATATAATAAAATGACTGAGAAATCTTGATGGTTAAGATTGAACCATACCTTTGTCGCAAAGATTTTGGCAGCCCATGAGTTTTTGTAGCCCATCAATACCTCCCCTCCATCTCTTGGAGTACCATAAGTTGGCATCTTTGGAGTCAAACACAAATTGTCATCATGAATGTATGAATATCTAGCACAAGGCTTTTTAGGCGTCTTTCTAGGTTTCTTTCGCACTATTTCTACTTGTGCCTCTTCCTCTTCGTCTTCGTCTTCCTCTTCATCCAAGTCCTCCTCTGATTCATCATCATCCTTATCTCCATCTTCCTCATCTTTGTCACCCTCATTTCCTCCTCCTTCAGATGGTTCACCATCATCATTGTCACCCTCATTTCCTCCTCCTTCAGCTGGTTCACCATCATTGGCACCATCATTTCCTCCTCCTTCAGCTGGTTCACCATCATTGGCACCCTCATTTCCTCCTCCTTCAGCTGGTTCACCTTCTCCACCTTGATGATGTTCTTGATTGCCCATCTCTTCCACGATCTCTTCATTAACTTGTTGGATTACGTTGTCAATATTATCTCTATTAACACCATCTTGGATCACAACACCCGGTAATGACCCACCTCTATACTTAGCATTTTTGGTTCCACGGCGACCGGCATCACAATGTACTTAGCCTCGAGGCGTGGAAGTTCTAAGATCTTCCAGTAAATGTTTGTTTGATTTTTTGCCTCTTCCACTAATCAAGAAAACAAAAGATATTAGCTTAACTGCTAAATGATTCACTAATTCAGATGCAACATAAGGGTTCTCAGCGTAATGTTTGGTTAATAGAAAAAGTTCACGAAAAATAGGTCAACTCTAATTTTGTGTTCCATAGTATAGTTCGGTTACCAAAGATTTTTTGAGAACAAACCGAACTCAACATTGGTCAATGTTAATGAAGAGTTCGGTTTTTCAAGGTTTTTTGCGAACAAACCGAACTCAACATGTTTGCAACTGCTGAAGAGTTCGGTTTGTCAAGATTTTTTGCGAATAAACCGAACTCAACATGTATGCAACTCAACATAGTTGGACAAGTTCGGTTAAATTGAAACTCAGCGTAATGGGAAAAATAGCATAGTTCGGTTACATTATTTTATTTTTTCGGTAAAGTTCGGTTACTAAATAGTTTTAGATTTTTATGCGAACAAACCGAACAAAATAACACAGTTTGGTTACATAAAAACTCAAAATAGCGGGCAAAATAGCAGAGTTCGGTTACATGTGAAAAAAAAGATTGTTGTAAAATTTGTTAAGTTCGGTTAGAAAAAAAAATTAGGCTTCTTTGCGAACTAACCAAACTGGCAGTTCGGTGACCTAGTTCTGAATCCTAGAAAACCGAACTGTTCTTCGTGTTCTTCCTTTCAGGAAGTTCGGTTAACAAACTAGGGTTTTTTAGAAATTCGTCCTAACCGAACAATGCACTGTAACTTCCATTTGAATCATATTTTGATGATTTCTATTCAATCGAAGCAATGAAAATCAAATTAAAAGTTATGGGTTTGTTGGAAAATACCTGCGGATTGGTCCCATGGCAGAATCAGGCTTCGGCTTGCGTCTTTGATACTCGATGATGCCTCTAATTTCCGGTTCCACTTCTTCCTCAATTTGAAATTGTTTCTGATGTGCTAGATGTCCAAATGGAGGACATGTTCCTGGGAGTCTTTTGGTTTGCTTTCGAAGAACCATTCTTATAGTCGATTGATTAATCGACGATGAAAATTTTATGAATCGACGATTAATCGATGGAGACGATGTTGAAAGGAAGAAAAAGAATTTTTTTTCTCTCCCAAAAACTGTTTGTGCGGCTAGGGTAGGGTAGGAAGAAGAAGAAAACTGATTTTGATTAATATATTAGATTAGGTTAAATTTATATTTTGGTAGTTATTAGTTTAGTTATAATCTCAATTAGGGTTAGGGGCAAATTAGTAATGTCTACACTTTAGGACATCCCTTATAAGTATAGGGTAGATGGCCTTATAAAACAATGGTCCCCTCAAAAAAAGGCTGGTCCCAAAAAAACCGTTCATTTTTTTCTTGAACCAGACTCTTGCAATTCATCTTTCTGGGACATTAACATGGCCGCAAACTCGGCCAGCATCAGGAATGCATTAGAGATGAGATGAAGAAAGGTTATTTTTGGTTCGTAGGCGTTGGCAGTGTTTACATATGGAGGCATCCGGTGAATCTTAAAAGCAGTACCAGATGCGCAAAATTCTAACATCACTGCAGCTAATGAGTGAATGATGCACAACAATTGCCGTTGGAATTCTGACACCATTAGCTCTTAGTTTTATGACCTGACAGGAAAGAAAATCGCTTGAATTCACATTCCTAGACAAGGAGGGAAGATAAACTGATCACCCGAACAGCAGAATTTAGCACCAAGTCATTCTAAAAATTCTTGAATGTATAGAGCTAAGGTGCTATAATTTGATTACAGTTTGTCATGCAGTAGTCAACTAGTAGCACCAATTTTTCTATTTTTTCCACTTGTAACTGAAATCGAATGAACTGCAGGCTGGATATAAAGAAATGAGCGCATTGAGTAATATCATAGCAAAGAAACAGTGAAAGCCGGCAGCTGTAAGCAAAGAAATGAGTAACTTGTACCTGTGCAAGAAAATAGTTCCAAAAACCATAACGAAAGAAAGAAATCCAAAACAAAGAGCAAAAGAAACACGGGCATTGCTAGAGAGAAGTGTGCTAAGATTCTACTGGCGAGGTTCTTGGAGATGTTTGCATCGACCTGGGCAAAGTAGGTGAAGTTCATTATGCCACTAACAGCACAGCCCCAAATGTGGGGATCAGAATTTGCAGTAAGAACAAGAAAACTTCAAAACACTGCAATTAAAATTGCACCCCAGTTAACAGTCATATCAATCCATCCATTTACATAACCTACACGATAGCTACAACCTAAAACATGGACTAAACCTAACCAAAGCATCGTTAAAAGAGAGTCTGACTATATATAACATCTATTTCTTTGCCAGGTCACTAATTCTATAGTCTATTATCAGTAGAACAAAAGGATCTTTAGTAGCTTGGTATATGATGAACAAACTGATGTGAGTAGTTTTCCAGGTCTCCTGCTTGATTCCCATCCATGAGAAACTTGCCGGATTTTTGTATTTTTCAACTTGTAAGTGAAATCCAAATGAACTGCAGGCTGGATATAAAGAAATGAGCGAATTAAAGATGGTATGGTAGCTTCCCCAACTCAGGGTGCAACTGCTGCTTCAAAAACAGTGAAAGCGTCACCTGTAAGCAAAGAAACGAGAGCACATATGAGGAACTTGCACCTGTAAAAGCAAATAGTTCCGAAAATCATAACAACACAAAGAGCAAAAGAAACATGGCATTGAGAAGTGTGCTAAAATTTCTACAGATGAGGTTTTTGGAGATGCTTGCATTGACCTGGGTGAAGTAGGTGAAGTTTCAAATAATCAGTTTAGTGTGCCACTAACAGAACACCCCCAAATGTGGGTAACAGAATTTACAGTAACAACAGGATAGCTAGATTCAACAGTTTCGATGCTGAACAGAGTAACAGATGAAATTTATGAACCGTCAGCAGCAAACAATGAGAATTGTGTTTCTAAAAATATTGCTAAAAATTTGCGTGTTTCATTGGATGACCAGTTATGAAGTCAATTAACAAACACGGTGAGAAAACAAGGAAGCTGGACTTCCACCTCAAACAAACTCATCCTAGAGGTTTGACAGGCAATAGCGGGGCTACTGCTTTGGACCTTTGGTGGAGGTTGTCAAAGAAGTTCAAAGGAATGAAAACAAAGCAAACACCCAATTTCCTGCTCAGAGTGACCTACAAGGACTCTGAATAGGAGGAGATAGTTAAAAACAAGCCCAGGAATGCTAATATTTTATGTCATAGAACTTGTTCTGGAGAATTTGTAAATCAGAAACGATTGCAGTTCTCCATTGAGGATGGTGTGAAAGGTCAAGGTTGTTCATCCTCCGAAAACATCTGATTTGGAAAAGACAACTGAACAGAAACCCAGGCACCCCAAAATCATATGTGACAGGAGCTAAATGCAACAGTTGGGACAAGGGAAGAGAATGAAGTGACAGGAGCTAAATCGAATTATAGTGTGAAGATAGGATCTGTTGGCAAAGTTCTGGGTGAGTCCAAGAAAGCTATTGCGAACGAAAATCTAACCAGGAAACAATTACAAGAATTTGATTATTCGAACAGAACTAAAATAGTCCTTCCTGCGTCTAAAGCTATGTTATTAGAGAAATGTGAGAACGCTCCTATTAAACTCCAGTGTGCATTATGCCAGTCATTTGATAAGTCAGAGGTACACTCAGTTCATACATATCATAATCTGTTTCTTTTTGTTAAAAGTTTCAGTTTTTCTCATTTGCTGCAGGCACTGAATACATTTTTAAAATAAATGAACTGCTGAAGATACAAATTATTACCTTAAACATGAATCTAGTCTAAGACTGAAAACGGTGCAACTTAAAACATATGCTAAAGAACAATTTCATATAAACATGAATGAGTATATATTACTGAAACACCTTTCAACATTCAATGTAAATAAATGAAGCAATCATGGCCTTAGTAGTTACCTGAATTCTTCGAATGGGAAAACCCACACCCCACATTATATCCCACTGAATCTTGCTTGGATTTTTGCTTCAATGTTTCGACTTGGTGGAGATAAACTAGGAGTCTGCGTCTCCATAGAGAAGAGTTCAAGAAGTACATTTTTCCCTGCATCAAGTTTCTTCCTTTTATCCTCATCCTCAGTCTTAATTTCACTAGTTCCTGTTTCTGCACCCCACTTTCGCTTGGATGTTGAACTAAGCGGAAACTCCTTCTTGCAACTAATCAGACGTTCATCACATTTCTGATCTGATAAAGACCTTTCAAGTCTATAATTATGTGGTGAATCATCATCACTTCCTGAACTATCTTCACTGTCACTGATTTCAACGACACTATCAGATTCGATGTCTATAGGGATACTATAATCACCCCCAACAGCTGGTAAAGCTTCATAATCCAAGTCGACTGAAGCTTGACGCTGAATTCCTTCATTTCCGCTGCTTCTTTCACTCAAAGATTCTTCACTTTCCTTTCTAGTTTCACTAATGATTCCTTCACTTCTGTTTCTAGACTCACTCATAATTCCAGCTGTTGGTAAAGCTTCATCGTCTAACTCCGCTGAAGCTTCACGCTGATCTCCTTCACTTCCGCTGCTTCTTTCACTCATAGATTCTTCAATTTTCTCTCTATTCCCATTCATGATTTCTTCACTTCTGCTTCTAGACTCCCTCATGATCTCTTCACTATCATTTACAGTTCCAGTCTGAATTTCCTCTCTTTCATTTCTATTGTTGTTCTCTTCATCATTGTCAGAAACATCATTTTCTGAAGAACCCAAATCCGCAATATCTGTCCTATTCAAATCCCCATTTTCTCTTTTCAAGTTCTGTATTTCCTCACACAAATCAGTAATTTTGGTTTGTTCCACCTTCTCCCTTTCACACATAAGCGCTTGAAGATGAGCATTCTGATCTTTCAGGTCATTGCACACTGCCATGCTATCATTAAGCTCCTTCTCCAATTTATTCTTCTCAACCTCCAATTCCCCATTCTTCCTCTCCGCGACATCTTTCCTCGAGCTTAAATCATTCAATTGCTCCAAAAGACCAACACATTCCCTTCTCTTCTCCTCATCCAATACCCCATTTTTCTTAGTAAGCTCCTCCTCTAGTCTATTCTTCTCAAGCTCCAATTCCCTATTCTTTGTCTCCAGTTGCTCACACTTGTCTTTCACATTCGACAAGTACAAAATCTGTTCTTGTTGCTTCCTCTCCCTTTCACACATAACCTTATGTCCATCTTCTAATTCAGTAACCCGCTGCTTAAGCTCGCTACACTCGGCCTGAACACCTTTCAATTCATTGTCGACGACGTCTTTCATCGAGCTTAACCCATTAAATTTCTCCTCAAGACCAACACACTCCCTAGTCTTGTCTTCAACTAATTCCAACAACTCACCATTTCTCAATCTAAATGCTTCGAGTTGTTTCTCATAAGTGACTGCTTCTCTCAACATCTTAACTTTGCTTTCCAATTCAATGTCACTATATAACTTTCTCCATATCTTAGTTCCAGTCTCAGCATTTGTATTAGCTCGCATTAGACATCGAATCTCTCTTTTAAGTTGATCTATGTACTCTGTCTCACTCTCTTCTTTCATTTCTAAATCATTCAGTACCTCAATCTTGATTTCATACTTTTCTCTTTCAATCTTTCTCATGTTTTTCTTTGTATCACTCTTTTCTATCTTAATTTTTTCCAACTTGATCTTAGTACTACTCTCCATTTTGTGTAAAATTTTGCTTAATACTAACAGTCAGCAGCTAGAACACAATAGCTAGAAATCAAGAAGCACAATGAGGGAAACTTACTGTGATTATATATGAGGAAGAACAGTTCCACTCCAGTGATCAGGAAAAGGGTTTGATATTTGTAGTTGGTTTAAGAATTTTAGATCTGGAAATGAAGAACCAAACAAGGGTTTTTCTTGCGCTGAATTTCTTTTCAGAGTGATCAGAGAGGAGGTGAGGTGAGGTGACTGGCGCACTGCAGTAGGCAAGGTGTACTTTAAGGAGAGATGGACATCTTGACAATTTTGCCCTCGCTTTGTCTGTTTTTAGACGTTAGTTTAGGGGTAAAAATGTCATATTCCGTTCGTCAGCAATACGTTCACTCGTTTCAGAACTCAGAAGTCAGAAGTACATTTTTTGACACTCTACCTAAACAACAAAATTAAATGCAAACAAAAAGACCGTTGAAACCCATTTGTGCTTCATCAAAAACTTAAATTAAATTAGAAGGCAGATTAGGAGAGCATTTATTCACCTAAATCAACCTTGACAGTTTTAGTTGGGAGGCATATATTGCCAGCTAGCCTTGCGCAGAGCACACCGGTTGAAAGCTCTAAATAAAATGTCAAGTGCACTCTGCTTTAGAGACATCAAACCCGGGGCAGATAAATGTATTTATGTTGCAGTAGCTTGGATTTATTATTATTTGTTACGCAAAGATAAATGACGTTTATCTATCTAAAGCAATCTTGGTAAAGGGGCGGCATGAATTGGTAGAGGGGCGGCAAATGTGATAGCAATGTCCCTCTTATTGGTTAGGGGGTGTCCTATAGGGATGTAGATTGACTAGATTACCCTTTCACCTTAAATCAACCAAAATCAAATCAATTTTTTTTTAACCTAATGAATCAAAAAAAAATCAAATCAGTTTTTTTTTTCATCTTCTTCTTCATCTTCTCTTCTCCTCCATCAATCCTAACCTCCATTAAAACCGAAAATTTCATCGTCTTCGATTAATCGGCGATTTGAAAAATGTTTGGAAAAACCCAGTTAGGGTTTAGTTTATCGTGTTGAATTTAAGTTAATTTTGTATCAAAAATTAGGGTTTTGTATGAAAATTGAAATTGAAATTTCTGGTTTATGCGAGTTACGGTTGGTAATAACTCAATTACCAACCGTAACTGGATATTTTGAAGAACATACGGTTGGTAATAGTTCAAATACGAACCGTACCTTAAAAAAATTGAGAATTAGGTTTAGGTACGGTTGGTACGAAACCTTAGTTACCAATCACATTTAGGTTCTAAGCAGGTAACTTAATGAAAGTTACCAACCGTATATCATCCTAATGTTAAGAATTTTTGAAGTAGTGATGTACGGAAGAAACTATAGATGACTTACCAACCGTAGTTTAGTTACGGTTGGTTTCGATTCCCTTTTTTATGAACCGTAATTAGTTACGGTTCATTATCCAAGATTTTCTAGCAACCGTGAATCGGTATTACGATTGGGTTTTTCCCCAAATTGAACCGATTCACGTTGGTAACTAGCTTATTTCCAACCGTATGTTCTTCTAAAATTTTAAAAATTTGATCTTTTTACATATTTTAGATAATTTTGATCAACAAAAAGCTAATGGGAACTAATTTTGATCACTCACCTCTAATTTGCCACTTGAATCACTCATTTTGGTTGAGTGAATCAAAATCTAGGGTTTCACAAATATCACATAATTTTTTTATTTTTTTTATAACTCTAAAAATCTAATTTTAGAGTTATTATAAGTGAAAATTGATTATCAAACACTAATCTTGATTATCAAACACTAATCTTGATTATTAATAATAAGGGTTAATTGGTCGTTTCCATTTTTTTTTTAATAAGGGGCACTTGAATTTACTTCTAATGACCTTTTTTGTCTTATTAGGTTGCCGCCCCTCTACCGATTCCTACCGCCCCTTTACCAAGATTGATCTAAAGTACAGACTACTCTGCACTCTATAGTCGGTCTCTAGACTCTCCTACCATTATGATTTTTGTTGCCTGTGGACAGTGCGAATAGATTTTTTGATTAGCTCATTCATAAACATCAGATCACTCATATCTTTCTTCCTTGGTTAATGTAGCATGATGTTTGGCCTCGGATACTTTCTTCACAAAGTTCAAGACTAGCTTCTATTTTAGTATCTCGCTGGAACCAATTTTTTTTTGCTCCTAGGACCCTTCCTCTTTCTCAAACTACTCCAGCCGGTGCTATTGTATGAGCCAGACTACTCCATCGTCCTACCAACATCCCTTTCGAATCATTTTAATGTTAACACCATATTCACCGGTGCTTGTTTCTTTTCTGATAAGAAAGGCGAGTCCCCAAAGTTACATGACAAATAAGAACATTGACTTGCAAGATCTGTACATTGACCTCTATAGTCATTTTGGTAGTTAACTTTTTCTATAAGAACACGCAATTGGGGGATATAAAAACTAATTGGGGGATATGAATTACTTCCCCCAACCCATGGTGTGTGCTAAGGGGTGACTTTTGGAGGCGAAAATACTAAAATACCCTTCCCTCAAAATAAAAATCAAAAACTTAAAATCAAAAACAAAATCATATCCCCATTTCCATCTCCACTTCTTATTAATCACTTTCAGGGTTAGAATTTGAAACCCAAATATTCCCCATTCCCTTTCAAATTCTAAACTCTCCTCACTCTCTTTCAAATTCTCTTCTCCTACTCTGCCGGCTCCTCACTTTGGAAACAAATTTTTTTTTTTTAATTCGTAAGTGATGAAGATCATGCTGCAAGTGATGAAGACCATGCCGAATTGATGAAGACCATGCTTAAAATCGGTGCCTGCATGGTTGATAACTAACATTCAATGTCAGAATCGAAAATTCGATGCTCAATAGAAATTTATCAATGCCGGTAGTCAAGTGAAAAAAATTGAAGTTTCCTGTATACTTTTCATCATGTGCCGGCATAGAAATTTAAGCAACATACTATGCCTAAAACCGTGCCAGATGCTCGAGAATTAACTACTTGTGCCGAAGTGGACCGATTAAAACCAAAAACTCAAAACGGAATATTTTTTTACATCGCCGGAAGTGATGAAGACCATGCCGGAATTGGTGAAGAACCACGCCGGAAAATGGTGCCAGATGCTCGATAGAAATCTATCAATGCCAGTAGTCAAGTGAAAAAAAAATTGAAGTTTCCTGGATACTTTTCATCATGTTCCGGCATAGAAATTTAAGCAAAAACCATGCCGGAAGTAGTTCCGGCATGCTCGAAAATCACATAACTGTGCCGGAAGTAGACTCATTAAAACCAGAAAAAAAAGGTTTTGAAGATCAAAACCAGAATAGTGGCAATTTATAAAAATTTCCAGCAAATGCCGGCATGGTTTTTTGGTTGAATACCATGCCGGCACCAAGCTTTTTCAGCTGCAACAATGGTGGATTCAAAGAAAAAAAATCAAATTTTCAACCTCTTAGCAACAATTCTCTCTTCACAATCATCCTCCACTTCCACCAAAAAAAAGTTCCCTCTCAAATTTTTTTTTCCATCTTTCTACTCTCATCTCATTCACCCAAATACAAATACACACTAATCATTTAACAAATACTTAAGATTTTTACTAATTATTATTAACCACTAAACCTGATTAGTGAGGGGTAGATTAGGATTTAAAAAAATACTTAGATAAGGGGTGACCCCGAATTGATATTTGGACTTTTTTTTTGTCCTTTTCCTATATCCCCCAATTAGTTTTTATATCCCCCAATTGCGTGTTCTTCTATAATTTAGAGCAACTCACATGGAGTATGGGTTTCTAAAAAATTATTACCACATGGAATTTTAGATATTCTAATGGAAAAATTATCTCCGGTATTGGTTGGATAAATATAATCATGGATTAGTTAGATTAGAATCCTGGCATTTTTAGGGGCGACCCCAAAAGAATTAGGGGTGACACTAAAAGACAAAAAAGATCACTCAAACGTAAATCTAAGCTACCCCTTATCTTCGATTTTTCGAAATGGCCAATAGGCCCTTATATAATCGGGAGCCAACACCATAATCGGTAGGTTAAAGGTGAATCGGTAGGTTAAATTGAAACTATACCTACCGATTATTGTGTAGATTCTTCGGCTAATAATCCCTTTTATAATCGGTAGCTTATCCAACTTGTAAGACTACCGATTATAAGGAGCCTCATATTCAACCTTGGCCAAATTCCATAGGTTTTGAGGGGTGCAGAGCCAACCATAACCACTTGGATTGAGCTGTGGGTGTAGCCATAATCGGAGGCCTAATAGGTTACATACACTACCGATTATAAGTTGCCCCAAAATGAGTTTTTTCTAAAATCCTCCACGTAATGAATTTTGAAATCTACCATAATCGGTAGGGTATATAATTATATAACCCACCGATTATAACGAGCCCCAGATCCAACCTTTGCCATATTTCATAGATTTTGAGTGTACACAGCCAGCCATAACCACTTGGTTCGTGTTTTGGATGCAACGTTAATCGGGAGTTAAATATATTACCAAACCATCCGATTATGGGTTGCCCCAAAATGAGTTTTTTCTAAAATCCTTCATGTAAGGGAATTTGAAATATACCATAATCGGTAGAGTTAACAACTTAACACCCTACCGATTGTAAGGAGCCCCAGACCGAACCCTTGCCAAATTCCATAGGTTTTGAGTGTTCAGAGCCAGGCATAACCATGTGGTTCGTGATTTGGATGTAGCCATAATCGTAAGCCAAATAGGTTCCATAACCTACCGATTATAGGTTGCCCCAAAATGAGTTTTTTCTAAAATCCTCCATGTGATGAATTTTGAAATCTACCATAATCGGTAGTCTATCCAACTTAACAACCTACCGATTGTAAGGAGCCCCAGATCGAACCCTTGCCAAATTCCATAGGTTTTGAGTGTACAGAGCCAGCATAACCATGTGGTTCGTGATTTGGATGTAGCCATAATCGTAAGCCAAATAGGTTACACAACCTACCGATTATAGGTTGCCCCAAAATGAGTTTTTTCTAAAATCCTTCATGTGATGAATTTTGAAATCTACCATAATTGGTAGTCTATCCAACTTAACAACCTACCGATTGTAAGGAGCCCCAGATCGAACCCTTGCAAAATTCCATAGGTTTTGAGTGTTCAGAGCCAGGCATAACCATGTGGTTCGTGATTTGGATGTAGCCATAATCGTAAGCCAAATAGGTTCCACAACCTGCCGATTATGGGTTGCCCCAAAATGAGTTTTTTCTAAAATCCTGCATGTGATGAATTTTGAAATCTACCATAATCGGTAGTCTATCCAACTTAACAACCTACCGATTGTAAGGAGCCCCAGATCGAACCCTTGCCAAATTCCATAGGTTTTGAGTGTATAGAGCCAGGCATAACCATGTGGTTCGTGATTTGGATGTAGCCATAATCGTAAGCCAAATAGGTTACACAACCTACCGATTATAGGTTGCCCCAAAATGAGTTTTTTCTAAAATCCTTCATATGATGAATTTTGAAATCTACCATAATCGGTAGTCTATCCAACTTAACAACCTACCGATTGTAAGGAGCCCCAAATCGAACCCTTGCCAAATTTCATAGGTTTTGAGTGTTCAGATCCAGGCATAACCATGTGGTTCGTGATTTGGATGTAGCCATAATCGTAAGCCAAATAGGTTCCACAACCTACCGATTATAGGTTGCCCCAAAATGAGTTTTGAAAGCTACCATAATCGGTAGATATTCTAACTAAAATACCTACCGATTATTGGTTTCTCCACATTCAACCTTCGTCAAATTAGCCTGGCATTTTAAACCAAATTTCAGAAATAGCCGTTGGAGTTTTTGGGAAAAAGAAAAGAGTCGTTGGAACCTAAACCTATATAAAGAAACTCATATCTATCACCCCAATTGCACCAAACTCTTTCCTCTCTTGATTCTACTTTTGAAAACCAAAAACATGGATATTGCTTTTGCCAAGAAGAAGATTGTGCTATTTATAGAGCGTGGGTTGTGGTAACTGCTCATGATCGTGTTCACAAGCTCCACAAACGGGAATCCGAAGAGCATTTATGGAACCGTATTTTAATGGTATTTGAGGCGTTAGATGGTAATCGAATCCGAAGATCATCTAATGATATTTACATGAGAAAGAAGGCGGTCGACAAGGAGATTGACAAACTTGAAGATGAAGAACGATTTGTTAGGGACGCTTTTTCTTGGTAGACGTATGAAAAACGAGTAAGTAGCTTTATAACTCCGACTCACATTAATATAAGTTAGTACTAACTTGTTACTCATTCGTAATTTCAGGGAAATCTTGTTGATCGTCGGTTTATGGACCTCTACGGGAAACAATTTGAACATGAAGGATGTTACAAGATCAAGAGGGACAATTTCTGTGGTGTTTGGACGTTATGATCTTTTTTAATACTTTTATGGTTAATTAGGAGTATGGATTTAGGTGTTTTTGACGAAATTGTAAGGTTAAGGTCGTTTGAACTTTATGTAATGGATGTAATCGGAGGATTATTAATATAAAAACTTTCCGATTATAAAAAAGAGCTTTTTGATAAAGTACCCTTACACTTCACTTTACACTAAAAAAGTACCCCAGTTTTTTAGAAATTTGTTAAAGTACCTCGTTTCATTCAAAAGGCAAATTCCATCCAGTTAAGTGACAGGTGGCAGTTATCTTTCCAATTAAAAGTCCTATTTACCCTTGAACTACATCTCCTTGGAGGGGAGGGTAAATGATCCGACGATCCTGAAAACAGTGTAACGATCCTGAACCGGACTCGACAAACCTGAAAGCGTTGTCACGATTCTAAACCGGGCTCGACGAACCTAAAAAAATGTCGTAGAAGGTCGATTTTCTTCCAACCAAAAACCCCAAAACACTTGAAATGATGAACCCTTTTTGGGAATGATGTAACGAACCTGAAAGCGGTGCAACGATCCTGAACCGAACTCGACGAACATGAAAAATGATGTATAAAATCAATGTGGCAATAAGTAAAGGGCAAATATGTAAAGTAAATTAGTCTTAACTAACACTAGATGTAAAAACTAACGTGAGGGTATTTTAACAAATTGTTAAAAAAACGGGAGCAGTTTTTTAGTGGGTATATTTGTATGAGGGTACTTTTTCAAAATTCCCTATAAAAAAACGGAAGCGTATTTTGTTAAAAAAGCTACCGATTAAAATATTCGGTTATCTTATGTGTCAACTTTGTTTCCGATTATGGTGCTATTTGGTTCCAGGAAACATAAGTTATTTCACACAGAATAATCGGATATTAACAAAAACTAAACCTATCGATTCATTCCATTAGGAAGTCAAGGTGAAAATTTACCTTCCGATTATGGTGTTGTTTGGTTCCAGAAACCATAGTTGTTTTTGGTAGAATAATCGAAATTAACAAAACCTAAAACTACCGATTAATAATATATGAAGTCAAGGTGCACAATTACCTTCCGATTATGGTGTTGTTTGGTTCCAGAAAACAAAGTTGTTTTACATAGAATAGCGGAAGGAACATAACAAATAAACCTACCGATTATTATTATTCGAAAGTGAAGGTGCACAATTCCCTTCCGATTGTGGTGTTGTTTGGATACGAGAAGACAAGTTTTCTTTACACATGATAATCTGAAGGCAAATTATATTAGCAATCTTCCGATTCCGACTAAATATTTTGCAAAATCCCTGCAATCGGTAGGTTAATAACGTATAATGTTACCGATTCGACTAAAAATGCAACATCCCCAATCGGTAGGTTCATATATAAACGTATCTTCCAATTGTGTTCCAAAATTCAACACTTTCATGTCTCTTCATGTGATTCGCTTAAAGTCATCGTTAAATGCATAAACATAGCAAAATAACCATTCATAATCCATAAACATAACGTAACAACTAATAATCCGAAACAAACTTTGAAAACGACATAATCCGACATAAACAAAGTTAAATCCGACATAAACAAAGTTATCCATAAAGTTAAAAAAACACCGAGAGTTTAGTTTTTCCTATTTGCTTTGACTTTGCGATCTTTACTACCTCTACGACTTGGACCAACATCATCATTGGTTTCATCAACTTGAGTGCTCGATGACGCCCGAGTTCTTTTGTTCACCTTGGTTGTAGGTTTCTTTTGCAATTTTTCCCCGAACTGAGATGCATACTCCTCATTGTCAACGTTATCAATCAAATGTTGGTGCTTTTTTATCTTCTCAATTGACATAGGCTCTCCTACTTTATGCAATCAGTGCACCATTTGGACAAACGCTTGAACCTGCATATCTGTTTTAAAACGTAGCATACCATCAAACGGTTATTACTCTATTTTGACCCATAATATTAAACTAAATTAATAAAACAATACGTACCAATCTATCAAAACCCGCATGTTTCTCTTTGAGGATACTCTTGTACGAATCGGGCTTTGCTTTAAGATCACGGATTACACGAAGAGGAGAAACATTCCGGTACCAATCCATATAGTTGGGAGCATTTTCAAAACCTTGGTTGGCTGCCCTTCCTTGGTTGATCAAGTAATGCGCCCTTCTATCCCAATGGAATTTACAGGATGGTGAACCCTTGTAAACCACCGGGATAGAATCTTTATCAGACTTGCAGTGCTCCAGCTCCAAAGTGAAATTGTCATGGATTTGGTCCTTTGGTATACCTTGTACAAAACCGTGTTGTCGCATCACCCTTGATGCATTGTACATCACATATCATGTGGGGTGCCACAACGGTCCAAAATAAAGTGCCAAATCGGACCGACCCTTGATATGTCCATCAGCTCTATCTTCCTTGTATGGATCAAAGCATACGTCTTGGGCATTAAGTGAGTCCAAAATCTCCCTTAAACGAATCAGCTGCTGCTCCTTCGTCCTAGAATGGTTGTCATCGAAGACGTACTTTGTTCCTCTAGGGTCACCTTTCGCCCACGCCGACTTTTCAATGGCCAATCCCAAGATAGGGAATTGGTCGTAGATCCATGTCTATATTGTCATTTTTGCAAGTATTAGAAAATTGATTCTTCAATGGTAGAAAAATAAAAAAATAACCAAGTATGTAGAGTTAATAAACAATACCTGTAGTAGACTCACGTTCCCGCCACTTGGCTAATTCCAAGCCTCGACGCCTTTCTCAACTCTTCCATCAACCACGCATGGCATGTCGTGCCCTAAGAGTACTCATGCACTTTATCGAGAGGATCCAGAAGTTGTAAAAGGTTGGCGTCGACCCGATTGCCACTAGTATTGGGGAAAATGACACATCCCAATACACATAGGAGATATGCGGTGGCCGCGTGGTTGACTTGCTCGTCCGTTAAAGTTCCTTTATCTTCTTTTTCCTTGGTTCCCTTGAACATATCCATCAGAGTACCCATGTTGAACTGTCTAGTTTATACTTCATGCATCTTTTGAACTCATTTGTTGATGTTTCTTCATCCCAACCCAAACACTTTTTAGTTAGAGCATAAAGTTTGGTCCATTCCAACTGCTTTGTGAACTCAGCCCTAACACATTTGCCATGGACAGGGAGTCTAACAATCCGCACAACATCATCTCGGGGTAATCGTCATCTCCCCAAACGGCATATGGAAGGTGTCGGTCTCGGGATAAAGTCTCTCCACAAACGCCGATATAGCCACCCTTGGTCATGTTCCAACATAGAGTTCTCCGCAGATGTCACCCAACCTGAATTTACAATAATTCTCTTGAACCTTTCACATTCATCCTTCAAAGGCCAATCCAACATTTTTGTTGGTACGGCGGTCGGTTTGAGTATACGAACCGCATCGGAATGATACTATTAAACACATGACAAGTTTAAAAAAAGAAGAAAAAAAAACCTAAAAATATAACACTTAAAACTATTACGAAGAAAAAGATAATAGGTAAATAAAATGGAAACGATTATTACCTCAGTTTCATATATTTCTTTGGCCCAGGAGTCTTTGTATCCAAATAACAATTGTCCTCCATCCTCCGGCAGCCCAAGGATTACGCCTTCTGGAATATCCCTCACCTTCAGTCTTTGTGGGACAAGGTGTTTCGCTTTCTTTCGAGGAGGATTTTTCTTTTCGGCTTCTCCTTCTTCTTGCGCACCACTACCTTGTCATACTTCTGGTACTCTATCTTCGGGTGCTTCTAGTTGAATTTCTGGTTGTGATTGTGGAGCACTTGGTTGAACACCTTCTTGAATCAGGTTGTGATTGAGAGGCACTTGGTTGAACACCTTCTTGAACCGGTTGTGATTGAGAGGCACTTGGTTGAACACCTTCTTGAACTTGTTGTGATTGAGAGGCACTTGGTTGAACACCTTCTTGAACCAGTTCTGATTGAGGGGCACTTGGTTGAACACCTTCTTGAATTGCTTGTTGAGTTCCATCTTGAGCACTTGAAGCGCTTTAGCAATCCTAGCTCTCCTTGCACTAGTCGTTAGGTTCGACGCCTTTCCTTCCTTGCACTAGCCGAGACAATTGCATCTTGATTTTTTTACCTCGCCTATCCCTAAACAACAAAAGAAAGTACAACAGGTTAGTAAACTATATAATTGGAAGTTAATGTAAAACCAACGCTCCCGAATATATATATTCGGTTGGTTGAGTTAACCAATTGCCTCCGATTACGCTCAATCGTAAATATCAGTTCACCTAAAGCTACCGAATATGTATAATCGGAAACAAAAGAAATTTTTTGGTGTTCGAATATGTTTATCTACACACAATAATCGAAATCTAAATTTCAACATAACCCTCCGAATACCAATTATCGAAAGTCATAAAAAGTCCAACCTTCTGAATGCATCACAATCGGAAGCCTCACAAAACTAATTTCTACCGAATATGCATCACTTTGTGTCCAGAAATTACTCAAGTGGTTCAGCCTAAACAATCAGAAGGAAATTACAAAATATATCACCCGATTATTGAGTCTCTAATACTTGTTCTTCCCTAGTATATTCGGAAGTCAAAAACACAATTAACTTCCGATTATGATCGATTTAGGCCTCAGTAATGAAAAACGTTCTATAATCGGTTAACAACCTAAATATTTACCACCCGAATATGACAATTGTTCTCGTGAAATGAAGAATTCGACCACAATCGGACGTTTAAAACAATAACTAACCTACCCAATCATTTGGGTAATAACCGAAAACCCTAAAAAAAAACATGAATTTGTCGAATTGAAGAAATATAAACCAAATTAATGGTAGAATCTTACCTAATCGGTGCCATTTCAAGTTGCCTGAGAGTTTGGCTATCAGTATCGCCTACATCAGGGACTTCATCTTCTTCGTGTTCTTCGGGTTCGTGAGTTAAAACCTCTTTATTACGGGCATGCAATCCAATATTCGGATCCTCACCGCGCACTCGTTTTTCGTTCGAGCTTTCTTACGTTCCTTTTCTTTCATCTTTATAGAGAATAATCGGCGATGATTCGATTCGACGATGAATGATGTATAGCGAGGAGAGGGGGAGAGTTTTCCTCTCTGCAATCGGAAGGAAAGAGGAGAAGAGGAGTTGAAGTTAAAGTTGAAAAGAAAATGAAATGAATTTAGGTCGACTTTGGTTTTATCTCATCAACGGTTATTAATCGTAGAGTAATACCACCTCATTAGCTACCGATTGTTGAGTAGCCCAAAATCGGTAGAGGGGGTTACTTATAACCTACCGATTATTGGAAGCCCAAATTGAACCTTTGCCAAATTCCATAGTTTCGAAGGTACAGAGCCGACCATAACTATCTGGTTCGTGTTTAGGAGGAAGCCATAATCGGAAGATAAATATATGACCCAACCTTTCGATTATAAGTTGCCCCAAAATGAGTTTTTTCTATAATCCTTCATTGTATGAAATTTGGAATCTCCCATAATCGGTAGGAATTGTTACTTTTACCATCCCGATTATGGGAAGCCCTAAATCGTTAGCTTAGACATTTTTTTATTCGTCCGATTATATAGGAGGCCCAAATTTCACCATTGAAAAATTCAAAAGATTTCTTATTTCTATACTTTAACAATCGGTAGTCTCGTGAGGTTGTTTTTCCTACCGATTGTTATAAAAGCCAGATGTGTCTCAGGCACAAAATCGATATTAATCGGACCCATAATATCGTTACTAAACTTACGATTGCTTTATAATAATCAGGCACAAAATAGCTTCCGATTATGTAAGGGCATTAACGTATTCTCTGCGTTTTTGGACATCCCTTAACGGTGTATATGGGTTGGGAATAAAAAAGTCGCCCGTAATTCTTTTGGGGTCGCCCCTAAAAATTCCAGGATTAGAATATGAACTATAGTATTTATTTTTGAAACTCTCTACCATCCACGTTGTTAATTTTGAGCTTTTTTTTTTACTTTTAAAAGTCTCGGGAAATTATTATTTTGCCAGTCACATTAATAAAATTTGATTTATTTTATTTCATTACATACATATCCAAACACCGTTTGAGATGCTTAAATTTACACATAAATTTTAGTGACCCATGCGAATAAAATCTGTTAAAATTTTATCTCATACTAAGTTACATACCCAAACACCCATTGGAGATGGTCTTAATATAGAAGAGATATGAGAGTTAAACGTGAGGATAATTTTCTTTTTTTAATAAACGGGACCCTAGAATAGGTTGATAGTCAGTCTCCATAATCAGCTGTAAATAGACAGGAGGTTTAGACCACAACATATAGGAACTTTTAGCTTCAATCCAATAAGTTATAGCATCAGCAACATCATTACAAGTTTTACGATTACAAATAAATTTGCAAACAACTAAACAAGAACTACAATAAAGAAATATCCCTAAAATGAGAATTTGCATGTTGTTGTTCTTTACCAATAAGTGTGCTGACGATTTTTGAACTCAGGGCATTGGTATCATCACCCAATGACTTTACCACTGTACGACAATGACATCGGCAGAGCATTTGTATGTTGATTATCATTAAAGTTTCCGGCAACAAATTGATCAACAAGGTCTTTAGCATCACTCTGAATGATGACATGATTAAGTTTTTGTTAGAGTATTGCTCGGTCGAACTTACAAGTGTTGCTATCTCAAGCTTGTTGTCAACTTTAGTTGTCAAAATTATATCTTGATTTCTAGTATACAATTAGTTAAGTCTCAGACTAGGATAGAAATGTAGTTGAGAAATAGTGGATCACGACAGTCATCATTGCGTTCTACCGTTTGAATGTGAGGATCAACCAAAGCTTTTGGAGAACTTCATCAACAAAGGGTAAGCGAAGACTAAACCACCTATTTCTCAAGTTATATTAATTTTTCTATCATCTGAGACGATGTCACATAACTAATTAGACTATCATGCATAGATAATAATTTTGAGTCAAGTTTATCTTGGTAACTAGTTCTCGAAATATAATGACTAAGCTTAATGAACATTTGTTCATACTTGATTAATTTCGGCGAAGGACAAATTATTGTTCAGAATCAAAATCATGATTCAATTATATCATTGAAAAATAGTCGGGTACGTGTCATTGATGTTATTCGGGAATGTTTCGAATTGATTTAGAGATAAATATGGAAATACTATATATTCGGATACAAAACCGTATTATCAGTCTTACAAACTGGAAAAACTGTTATAAGTTTAAACCTGTTATACATGTACTCATACACATAGCAGAGTAGCTATATATTGACTTGCAGATTTGAGATACGCACATTCTTATGCACATCATGTTAACCATTATATCTGTTTAACTCGTGAACCAGATCGGAACGCATACCCGTATGCAAACCTTCAAGGGAACCAAAATAGTTTTGTGGACTCCGGAACCGGTTATTCTCTTAAGGTATCCATACCGGTACACATACCTAAATAAATTTTTACAAACCGGTACACATACTATGACTGGCCTAACTCACGAATGGCTATGTATTTGTACATTGTGCATCTACTAACTGAAAAAGCGGGGGTATAACAACCACACCCAAGAATTTGTTCGGCAATCTGTATGGGCTAACTCCAATATAATTCTGAGAGCACCAACTAATAATGCGAGCTCTATCAAGAGAGATATCAAAGAGTTATATCTATGTTTCTCAATGTAATCAGCAAATCAAAAAGATGTGAATCCGTGAGCCTGGTTATTATGAGAAACAACTTAGACGGTACCAAAGACCAATGTCCAAATGTCAATCAATTTATATCCAACAACCAAAGGTCGGATGTACCAATTGATTAAACTACTCACAACCTGTGATATTTCAATTATATAAAAATATAATGCGGAAAAGAAATAACGCAAACACCAGAATTTTTGTTAACGAGGAAACCACAAATGCTGAAAAACACCAAGACCTAGTCCAGATTTGAACACGACACTGTATTAAGCCGCTACAGACACTAGCCTACTACAAGTTAACTTCGGACTGGAATGTAGTTTAGCCCAAACTAAGTCTCACACCGGTTAAGGAACAGTCGCGTTACTTACGCTTATAGAACCACGCCGGATTCTGCGCACTTGGTTCCCTTAGCTGATCTCACCCACAAGTAAAAGTTGTTACGACCCAAAGTCGAAGACTTATAGACAAATATGTCTCACACATAAAAGCCTATTCTGATAGATAAATATGTCTCCCACATAAGTACCTATGAAGTTTGTTGCGTATTATGATAAATCAACTGAAAAGGAACTAATTGATAATCCGGTCTTATATTCCCGAAGAACAACCTAGAAATATCAATCACCTCACAATAACTTAACTATATGGTAGTAGAAGAAGTTATTATGGAATCATAAATAATGAGACGAAGAGCTTTGTGATTACTTTTTATATCTTACTTATCGGAGATAAATCTCAAGCAAATCTTAGAGAAGATAGTATTTAATACATTAGAACAAGTAAGATCAAAATACGCAACTACAAAGAAAATAGTTGGATCTGGATTTAAAATTCTGATGAAGTCTTCTAGTCGTTAATATATAATGGTTTTAGAAAACCTAGGTTAAAGGAGAATCGACTCTAGTTGCAACTAGTATCACACAAAAGTGTGGGGATTAGGTTTTCCAGTTGTTAGAGTTCTCCCTTATATAGTCTTTCAAATCAGGGCTTGCTTACAATCAAAGCTAGGGTTAGCTTAGTAACAAAGCAATTGATATTCACCGTTAGATGAAACCTTATTTAAGATTCAAGCTAAGTTTTCTTAAAACCAAAGCAATATTTCTCCACCATTAGATGGTCTTAGCTTGTTACACACAAATGAAATATACCTTCATTTGGATATGGGTAACCATAACTAAACGTGTATATTGAGTTATCTCAACAATAGTTAACCGAAGTTATCCATATGAACACTTTTTTCTTAGTCGTATTCATCTAACACTTCTAGATCAAATATGATGATCAATCAAACATGAAGGATAATCAATTGAATCTAATTGTGTTTTCATAGAGTTTTTCAATTTTTAATCATTGAATATAAATGTATATGAACCAATTGAAACTAAATCGGTTTGATTCGTAACCGTACAAAGTACTTATATAAGAATCAAATCATGAACATTTTAGCCATGGTTTGCAAAGATTTCATTCCTTAATTTATAAATGTATTTGTTAATGAGTATGATAATCATACTTAACCTATTTTAGAACTTTATTTGCAAACATGTACGCAAAATATATCATATGGACTTTGATCTTGTCCAGCTGTTTGCAAACGGGTACGTAAACAGCCGTCCCGGACCTAACTCAGGTAGAACCGTTCGCATACTGGTACGCAAACAAGGTTCCCGGACTTCTCAGTTAAAAACCATTCGCAGACTGGTATACAAACAAGGTTTTTGGACCTGAATTATACCAAAACAGATTTTTTAGAGCATTGCTCGGTCGAACTCGCATGCGTTGCTATCTCAAGCATGTTTGTCAATGTTAGTGATCAAAACTACAAGCCTTGATTTCTAGTCTACTATTAGGTAAGTCTTGGACTAGGATAGAAAGTGTAGTTGAGCTCATGACTCCATGACGATCATCATACAAAGACGAAGAACTACTCAAGGAACTGGTGGAACTTCATCGACTAAAAGGTATGTGGAGACTTGAACTTATCTATCACTCAAAAGTCTATCTACTCTATCTCCTATCTTGAGACAAAGTCGTTTTGCTATATAGACTATGATTATACACATTTGCTATTTCGAGCCGAGTTTATCTCGCTTATCTATTTCTCTAAATATGTGTTGGTAAGCTTTCGCTTTGGCCAAGTTCATCTTTACTAGTGACGAAAGTCATGTTATGTTTCAATCACTTGAAAATGGCTTTGACGAAAAATGGTTTGTGAATAACAGCTATATAACGTCCTCTAAGAATGTTTCAATTATTGAAATGAGAGTTTAGATTATATAACCATGTAAGGATATAAACATTGTGTGGTAACACATATGTGTGTAAGTCCTTATTCCTTGAACCAAAGTATGCGTACTTTGCTGCTCAGGAATACCGGAACCAAGTCTGCGTACTGTCGGAAGTTCTCGACCCGAGAAATTCTGCTGGAGTTTGTGAACTGAAAACAAACTTATTCCGGGTACTTAAGTCCGCGTACCAAGTCCGCGTACTTAAGTTGGTTATTTTCTAAAAACGATTATTCGTGAACTTAAACTTATATAAACTAAGGAATGCAAGTTTGCAAACCGCGGCTATTAAGTTCATGAATCGATTCGAGTGAATCAAATCGTTTTTGTTTCAATTGTGTCTATTACAAAGATCTAAGCAATTGAACAACTCTCTAACTAGTTCATTTGAGTCATTTGAACTAGTTATGGTAAAGAAGAATATGGTTGATATGAAAGTGCTCATATGGCTAACCATTTGGTTAACTATTGTTGAACCAACTAAATGTACATGTTTGGGTACGGTTACACAAACCTAAAAACGTGCATTTCATTTGTGTGTAACAAGCTAAGTTTCGATCTAACGGTTGAAATATATTATCTTGAATCAAATCAGGGTTTGCATCTAACAGGTGAATATTGAATGCTTTGTTACTAAGCTAACATTGATTGCAAACCCTGATTTGAAAGACTATATAAGGGAGAACTCTAGCAACTGGGAAACCTAATCCCCACACCTCCTGTATGATACTAGTTGTATAATCTAGAGTCTATTCTCCTTTAACCTTAGGTTTATACCGAGACCCCGTAGGTTAACGACTTCAAGACTTCATTGGGATTGTGAAGCCAGACCGATACTACTTTCTCGTAGTTGTGTGATCTGATCTTGATATTTCTATCGTACTAAGTACAACCTAAAGATTGGATTGAGATTGATATCTCCGATAGGCAAGATATAAAAGTAATCACAAACATCTCCGTCTCATCGTTTGTGATTCTGCAATATCTTCTTCCGCTAGTCGATTAATATTATTGTGAGGTGATTGACAATACTAGGATGTTCTTCGGGAATATAAGTTCAGGTTATCAATTGGTTACTGTTTACCTTAATTTATCAAAATACGGAACAAAACTCGTAGGTATTTATGTGGGAGACAGATCTATTATCGTAGACTTTTCTGTGTGATACATATTTGTTTATTAAAGTCTTCGACTTTGGGTCGTAGCAACTCTTAGTTGTGGGTGAGATCATCTAAGGGAATCAAGTGCGTAGTATCCTGCTGGGATCAGAGACGTAAGGAGTGCAACTGTACCTTGGATCAGTGTGATATTGACTGGGGTTCAAATACAGTCCAGACCGAAGTTAGTTTGCAGTAGGCTAGTGTCTGTAGCGGCATAATATAATGTGTGTTCAATTTGGACTAGGTCCCGAGGCTTTTATGCATTTGCGGTTTCCTCGTTAACAAAACTTCGGGTGTCTGTGTTATTTCTATTACGCATTATATTTTGTTATTTAATTGAAATATCACAGGTTGTGCGTTTGAATCAATCAATTGGGAAATCCAACCTTTGGGTTTTAATTGAAATTGATTGATCCTTGAACATTGATCTTTGGTACCATTCAAGTGATTTCTCTTGTATTCAATTAGACTCGCACATTTTTATTTGCTTGAGTAAGTATTGAATCGAGAAAAAGAGATAAAACTCTTTGATATACTTTTATTAAGATTGAGTCTGACTGTTTAGTTGATTCTCTTAAAAGTATATTGGAGTTAGTCCATACAGATTGCTAAGCAAAATATTGGGTGTGGTTGTTGTACCCCCGCTTTTTCAAGTTTGCATACTGGTATGCATAGTGTGATGTATCCAGACAACGGTATTTGTTCTTAAACTCCCATTTCAATCATTGAAACATCCTTAGAAGACGAAAATAGTTGTCTCATACAAACTATTAGCTTATAAGTAATTTTCAAATGATTGAATGATCAATACAAAACTTTCCAAGTCGACATCAAACATCAAATAATTGTTTCACACAAATCATGCAAGATGTTTCAAGGCAATTTCCACATGATCATCTTTTGACTTATCGTCATGAATAATGATGAACGTAGATAAAGCAAAAAGCTTCTAACACATATTTCGAGAAATATATAAACGAGTTATACTCAGCTCAAAATATTAAATGTGCATAATATAAAAGTCTATATAGCTATACGACTTAGTCTCAATAGGAGATAGAATATAATAAACTCCTGAGTGATAGATAAGTTTTAGTCTCCACATACCTTTTGTTGATTTAGTTCCTCCAATCTCTCCTCAGTAGATCTTCGTCTTCAGTCGCTGAACGTCGTGAAGAGCTCAACTACACATTCTATCCTAATCCGAGACATAGCTATAAGTAGACTAGAAATCAAGACTTATAGTTTTGATCAACTAAACTGACAAACAATCTTGAGATAGCAACGCTTGCGAGTTCGACCGAGCAGTGCTCTAACAATCCCCCCCTTTTTCAATTTTAATGACAAAACTATCAATACATATAAATTACAAAATAAATAAACTTTGTAGATTCTCATCTATCATGCTTGATTTCCTTGGTTATTCAACATTCCTTTAATTCTTCGTCACTTCCAAGTACTTCCAGCGATTCTGAACGTGTTCAACTCAGCATCATTGTTGTTGGAGATACGTATCCACAGTGTCATAGTATTATTACACAGCATCAAAGTCTAATTGCATCACAACTTTGACAATAATACTATGGTGATAGGTATCACTCCCTCTTAGTCAATACTTCATCACACAATGAAAACCACTCCCCCTTGCATAATGATCCGTAAACCATATGTATATAGTGTGAACTACCAAATAATTCTCCCCCTTTTTGTCAATATAAATTGGTAAAGGTACGAAAACTACGGGATCATAATGAAATTCTCAAAGAGATACTTCATGACTAAAAGAGAACATATCAACTTTGTTTCGATGATTTCACATAGTCGAAACTTAGTGTATTCATCAAGGAGTTTATAAAGATACAAGATAACTCCTACAATATTCCACAGCGGCACTCCCCATAAATATTTGTCAATTAAGCACAAGTTCAATTAAGAACTCCCCCCCCCCCACACACACACACACGCACACATACGCACACACACACATAAAATATCATTCCCGAAAGAACAACAAGAGCGACCTTACTTTTACAAGAAAATAAGTATTTCTTTGGACATTAAAAAATTACATGAAACATGAATTTGTATCTAGAAAACTCAAATAAATTAACCACAAGAGAATCTTTAGATCAACTTATTCGGAAATGCTCAACATAAGAAAACTTACGGAGCCGTACAATACTTTCATATAGAAGTGGATTAGGGAAAGATCAATACTGCGGAATAATCAAAAGTTCATTTTATCTTTTATCAATATCTGCATAAAGACATAATAGACTAACTTTTTAGCATATATGAGATAATCATAGTTCACGGTCGTAAACACACATATGTCATACAATATATTTGCAATATATAAAATCGATAAAGATTAAATACTGCAAAATCATCTTCCAAATAACTTAGAATTTAAATAAATAAATCTATGAAACATTGCAAGATGAAAATCGTTGGCACTAGCTATGTGTAATCACAATAATTTCTATTCCAAACCCTAGTTATCCTTCACAAATAAGAAAAAAATCTCATAAGAAGTTTCCTAGACAACAATATGAAGAGACAAACTTGTAAAGAATACAAGATAATTTGCCCTTAGAAGGTAGAATCAATCTTTTTCGCACGGATTTACACTAAGAGTGGCTACCAAAGGCGTATAAAAATATTTTCTTAACAAAGAAGAAACTACAAAGTCATTAATGACCATGCCGTAGTCCATATAAGAGGATTCTGAACATTCAAGAATCCCAGAGTAATGCGTACTACTGCCCATTCTTGAACTTTTTTCTTTGTGATTCACCAACAACATTCAGAAAAGCTAAAAATGAGCTTAGAAGAGAAGTACTCCAAGAATCCAAGTGCCCAAGTCCAAGAGAAGTAGAACAAGTGCGACGAAACGGTGCAAAACACTCAAAAACAATAAACGGGACAAAGACCAATCTTAACTCATCCAAATCTAGGATTTCTCATCACCATTTTTAAGAGAATTCAGAGAGGATGAGAATTCAAAAAGAATGTGGTTATTCCGAGTTCGAATGAGAAAGTTACGGCCAAAACAAGTTGTCACATATTGACGTCTACACGCCAGTTCGCAAACAAAGTTTTGTGAACTGGAGCTGTTTGCAAACTGGTATGCTAGCTGAAATCCCTGGATTTTAATTTTAAATGATCGTATGCATACCTGGATTTTTATAGTCTTTAATAAATATTCTTTTGAGCTTAATTGTTTAATAATTTCTCTTTATATTTAGCTTTGCTCTTTAAACACATACTGGATAGTCTTCGGCTATTTATCTTTACTAAGCGAAGGAGATTATATCATTTTGGTACAACAAAAGTTGTTATTTATTTTACTAGCATATTCTCCGAGACATGAGATTGGATTCAAAATTATCTTGAGTTATAAAACGAATAATTAGAGATTGATTGAGTAGTCTGCATAATTCAATTGGTGGAATCCAACTGGTTCTCTTTGGTTTGATTGTTTATTTATTTTATTAATTTGATATTTTCTAAATCTAATTATTTTTGTCATTTAATTGGAATTGAGGATAACAACACTTCAATCCTTGTGGAACGATCTCGTATTTTGCATATTATCTCATCGATAACCATATACTTGTGGTACACAATTTAATATCACATCAAGTTTTTGGCGCCGCTGCCGGGGACTAAAAGTTGCTATTTTTTATTTTTGTTAAATTTGTAAATATATTAGGATAGATAAAAAATAATAATAAAATAATGATAAAGTTACAAATAACTTATACAAAGCTTTTGGTTGGTAACTGATGGACGCATTTATGTGTCTATTTTGATCTCAATTATGTGTACTGTTATTGCTCGATTTTATACTTATTTGATTATTTTGTGTTTTTGTAGTTGTTTTTGGAGAAATAAGCTTTTGCGGCGAAATTGGCTCGAAAAGTGGTTTTTGCGCTCGTGGGAGAAAATTATTATACGGACCCCCGTTTTGGATAAGGGGTACCTCAATTACTAAGGGGCACCCATTTGATAAGGGTTATCCTCTCTACTACTCACCACCACTTTCTATTCGCACCCCAGCAGTGGATTAGGGGGACACCCTTCTTCTTCACGGTTTCAAATTCTCAAAATTGGCGGGAAATGTGAGCAGCGAAGGTTAAGAATTAGGGTTGGATTTTTAAACGCGATTAAAGGAGATTCAATCGCTGATTTTTATCAGGATGGACTGGATTGGGCCAAACGATGCTGGTATAGGCCTTTAAATCAACAGAGTTGGGCTAGCTAATCGAGTTTTGAAGAAACAGGAAGAGGATAATATTAACTAAGGTTTTACTGCGTGATTTTCTCAGGAAGAATTGAGACCATATTTCGTGGACTTTCTATTGGATATGGATGGGTTATGATCTGTTACATCAGTTTAGGATTGGTACGTGCTGCAAAGTTGAAAATAACGGAGGTATACTCGGAATCTCAGTAAATCAGTGGTGGAGAATATTACCGAGAATTGTTTGATGGATTTGGCAGTTGTGTGAACGGAAGATTCTCTGCTATATTTAACTTTATCTAAGTTGGAAAGAGTAGGAAATAATTCCTATTTAAGACGCGCGTAGAAGAGATAAAGAGGGAAACAAATCTCGTGCTTGGCAAGAAAGAAATGGCGAAGATTTATTCGCAAAGATATGGTCCTGTAGTGTTTAAATAGGTTGTTTTCGAACTACAGAGGGGAGTCGGGAGTTTGGGGAAGTTTCTGTGTCGCTGCAGAGCCGAAATTCAAGTCATGGGAGGAGTTGCAAAGAGAGCGAGGGAAGAAGACGAAGGTCAAGAACATACAAACGTGCAGGACATGACATCGTTCATAGAGTCTTAAATTTCAAATCCTGTAACAGTCCACTAGTAACAATTATCTTCAGTTTGCAACAATTCCTTGTAACACTCGATATGTAACAATTATAATTGTTACGATTGAGCTGCTTTCATTCTATTTCTCACATACCTTCAATAAAAACACCTTTTGAGCCATGAGATATTATTTTGAGCGTGTTTGCACCATGAAGAGCTAAACCCCAATACTGGGACAATGGAGGAAGCCATTCTTCACGCATGTGGTAATTCTATTATTTCTTTTATGACTTATTGCATTGATTTTTAATCGATTTATGATTTTTATTGAGTGATTGTTATTTCAATTGATGGGTCATGCTTGCTTAAATGTTTTGATGTCTCATGCTCTAGATTTACAGTCAGTAGTTTCAAAATCTACTTTCGGCAATGAATTAGAGTCAATAAATTATTTGAGCTATAAACGTCTAGAATTATTAGTTGAACCACATGAATGTGAAAATTGGTGGAATCCTGAGTCTTAGTACCTCTAGATATTTGTGACAAAACTTGTGTATATATTTTATTTATTTTATTTTTAAGTCTTAAACCAATCTCATCAAGTCCGAGTTGAACGAACTTTTACTTATCACTTTCAAAACAACATCAATTTTTTGCGCCGCCGACGCGGACTTGTATTTAGATTTGTTTTAGGTTTATTTTTATTATTTTTTGTTCTCTTTTACGCCTTTGGTATTTTTTTGATTCTTTTCAGATTTGGAGCGAAGCTACAAGGAAAGAAAAAGTGCTATAAAAGGAAAGCATCGCCAAAGAAGGAAAGAAAAGAGGAGTCCAAGGAGTAAAGAAGATTTTGTATATATTTATTTTATTTAGACTTTATTTCTTTTTATTTTTAGAAACTGTAAATAGGGTTTCATTGTTGTAATTTTTCTTTTTATTTTCGGACACTTTTTGGACTTTATTTTTTGACTTGGACATTATTTTATTTTTTTAAACCCTAAGGAAGGGTTAAAAATTAAATAAAATTGTTTGCAGGAAAGGACGACGATTCATAATACTTGTCTCGGCCCTCGGGTTCGTACACCGACATAGGAGTCGGTGGCCCGAGTCGACTTCAACGGTTCATCGCCCGTCTGGGTACGGGAGGTAAGACTCTATCCACCCACGAATCCTCACAGTGGGTTTTATTTTGTGTGACAACTCACACTCCTGCAATAGAATGTTGAACTGGTATTACAATAGCCAATACAACGAATATCCGACTGAATTTCAAAATGGACATTACTTTGACCATAGTGTGAATAGTGGTTGGGAACATCAAACTTTTGAAGGTTATGCTCCATACCATGGTGAGCCCAATTACTATCCACACGCCAACCGGTCGTACGAGCAAAATTCATCTATACTAGAGTCAACACGTAAGTTAGCTGAGTCGACACGTTAGTTAGCAGAAATGAATAACTTAGTTATGGACGAAAGCAATGGAACGAGTGAAATGTCTTTCCAAGATTCAATCAGGAAGTCATGTGAGTCGACTCAGAATCTTTTGTTAGAGGCCCAGAAAAGAACTGCTCAAAATAATCTTAATTTCCAATATAGTGTTTCCAATAGTACCCTTGAAAATGAAGATAGGTATTCACATAATCAAGATGACGAGGTTAGAATTGGTAACACTAATTGTTTAGATGAGATTCGACCATTTTCATGTTATTATGATGACTATGATGAGGATAGTGCTGATGAAGAATCTGAAATATATAGGCATAGTGATCAGGAATTTGTTACTCCAATTTAGCTTTACAATGATAATATTATTTCTAGTACAAATCCAAATAATTTTAATAATTATTCACCTATTCAAAAGGACGAGGATTTGACTAGAAGTATCACCGTTTTAGACGACTTAGTATTTCCTTATTACAAAGCCAATGATGGTTTAGAGGAACGGGTATATTTTGAGTCTAGCGATTTAGAAACAATAGACTTAGAAAAACAATATGAACCCGTCGATATGAGTGAGGATGTACCTAACTTAGAAGAATCAATCGACCATTTTAGGAATCTGATGACCTAGAAATTAGGGAGATTGTGACTAGTCTACCTAGAGACACTAAAAACTCTAAGTTTGGGGGTGATTATCATTCTCCATGTGCTTTACCGTTGACTCTTAGAAAGATCCCTCGCTTGGGACTTGACATATGTGCCTCAACCATTTTACAAGATTATCTTCATACACGTTTTCCTGAACCTAGTGATGTCCATAAAGAAGTTCAGTTGTTAGAAACCCATCCTCTGGTTGATGTGGTTTATCCAGGCTATGATACCCAGATTGACTTTCTTTTCCCACCAAATATTTTTCTTCCAAATGTGGGAACGTTTGAATTTGAAATGTGCCAATTATTAAGTTCTGAGACTAAACCTAATTATTTTAGGAAATTAGAATTGACACATTTGCTTAAGAATGACCACCACTCTCATTATGGTCAAATGTGTAAGTCAAATCTGATTGACTTAGAGGATCCTCAATTATTCAGGCTATTATTGTGTGCTTCTAAATTTTTCCAGACCTTAGAACCTGATATTTCGGATCTTAGCTACGAGGTAATGCAACCCATGAAATTATTTTATTTGGACCCAGTTATAGAACCTGAACCTGAACCACAACTAGATGTAGTTTTCTTAAACAGGAAACTAGACAAGGGTGTGCTTTATTTGTTTATTCTGTTGGAAGGTTGCAGATTCCTTTTATTTGTGATAGCTCTATTTGGTTTTGATGACCCACAGAAATTTCAGCTATTACTTTATGATTTTATGAGGTGACTAATCCTTTCTTAGTCTGACTGAAGACGTTAAACTTAGCACTTCTTGGGAGGTAACCCAATATTCATGCGACACGGTAATATCTTTCCTTATCTATTTTGCTTCAAATGGTAACAATTTCTCCTTGTTCATGCTTTTAATTTAATCTTTAGAACATTGAGGACAATGTTAGATTTAAGTTTGGGGGTATGGGAGAAAAATTTTAGTTGCAATAAATAAACTCCAGAGCTTAGAAATTTATGCTTATTAAGGATGGCACTAACCAATCTAAGTGGATGGAAGCATTTTGGTTGTAGGAGTTGAGGAACCAATGTTATTAGATGGAAACATCTAAAGAGTCTATTCATAAAAGCACAGAGCTCAGGTGTTAGAATTAAAGAAAAAAACATGGTAGTTTCGCCATATCTCGTTGAATCCTTTTCACTTCTGTTTTTATTTTATTTTCTTTTTAAAATATATTTCTCTAAGTGATTAGGTGGGGCTCATGAATCAAGTTGTTACCACTGCTAGGGTGGAATAGAGGGACTGAGATACAAAAAAAAAAGGTGGAAAAAGTGAAAAAGAAAAAGAAAAAAAGAATTGTTATGGAAAAGAAAAAAAAAGAAAAAGAAATTAAGACCCGGACCACCAGACCAACCGTAATAAATTCAATAAAGTTGACCACTGGTACCCTTGTATATGCCAGTTGTGTTGACCTAGAGTTAGGATTATCGACCACTGGTTCCCTTGTATATGCCTGTGTGTTTATATTAGTCCGGACCAATATCTCGGTCCATTAGGATAGGTTTATTTTGGCGTGGCCTTGACGAATATGAGAAACAACGTTCACCTTAGTCAACATCAAAACCATCTACGTTTTTCTCTACATCCATCTTCTTAATATATCCATGTGATTGGTTGACTCAGGTTATGATGTCCGAGAAACTATCTCGAGTGAGCTCACACTTATATATGAATTTTAGTATGCTTGAGTGCAAACTCGTGTACATCAATTGGAATTTCGCATCAGGGTAATTCCTCCTGTAGTCAATGAGAGTATGCCAACCAAGGAGATTCTTTAGTGATTAGGTGGGGCTCACGAATCAAGTTGTTACCACTGCTAGGGTGAAATAGAGTGATTGAGATACCAAAAAAAAAAGTGGAAAAAGTGAAAAAGAAAAAGAAAAAAAGAATTATTATGGAAAAAAAGAAAGAAAGAAATTGAGACCAGACCACCAGACCAACTGGAATAAATTCAATAAAGTCGACCACTGGTACCCTTGTATATGCCAGTTGTGTTGACATAAAGTTAGGATTATCGACCATTGGTTCCCTTGTATATGCCTGTGTGTTTATATTAGTCCAAACCAGTATCTCAGTCCATTAGGATAGGTTTATTTTGGCAGTGGCCTTCAGACAGATATGAGAAACAGCGTTCACCTTAGTTAACATCAAAACCATATACGATTTTCTCTACATCCATCTTCTTAATATATCCATGTGATTGGTTGACTCCGGTTATGATGTCCAGAAACTATCTCGAGTAGAGCTCATCACTTATATATGAATTTTAGTATGCTTGAGTGCAAACTCGTACATCAATTGGAATTTCGCATCGTGGTACTTCCTCCCGTAGTCAATGAGAGTATGCCAACCAAGGAGATTCTTTAGTGCCTTCCAAGGTTACTGCGTAGATAACTAGGAGTGCAGGTAAAGGTTTTGTGGGCACACCTCTGGTAAACCCTCCCGAGACTATAACTCGGCCACTAGGGCCACCTAGGGGTTTAAAGGCTTGTTGCATACGCTAAATGCAACCGACGATGCCTGAGACAGTGAGTTAGGATTTTATTTTATTTTTTAGATTTGATTGGCTCGAGGACTAGCAAATAATAAGTTTGGGGGTATTTGATGGACGTATTTATGTGTCTATTTTGATCTCAATTATGTGTACTGTTAGTGCTCGATTTTATACTTATTTGATTATTTTGTGTTTTTGTAGGTGTTTTTGGAGAAATAAGCTTTTGCGGCGAAATTGGCTCGAAAAGTGGCTTTTGCGCTCGTGGGAGAAAATTACGATACGGACCCCCATTTTGGATAAGGGGTACCTCAATTACTAAGGGGCACCCAGTTGATAAGGGCTATCCTCTCTACTACTCACCACCACTTGCTATTCGCACCCCAGCAGTGGATTAGGGGGACACCCTTCTTCTTCACGGTTTCAAATTCTCAAAATTGGCGGGAAATGTGAGCAGTGAAGGTTAAGAATTAGGGTTGGATTTTTAAACGCGATTAAAGGAGATTCAATCGCTGATTTTTATCAGGATGGACTGGATTGGGCCAAACGATGCTGGTATATGCCTTTAAATCAACAGAGTTGGGCTAGCTAATCGAGTTTTGAAGAAAAAGGAAGAGGATAATATTAACGGGTTTCTGCGTGATTTTCTGTGAAGAATTGAGACCATATTTTCGTGGACTTTCTATTGGATATGGATGGTTTATGATCTGTTAAATCAGAACAGGATTGGTACGTGCTGCAAAGTTGAAAATAACAGAGGTATACTCGGAATCTCAGTAAATCAGTGGTGGAGAATATTATCGAGAATTGTTTGATGGATTTGGCAGTTGCGTGAACGGAAGATTCTCCGCTATATTTAACTCTATCTAAGTTGGAAAGAGTAGGAAATAATTAGGACAGAAGACGCGTAGAAGAGATAAAGAGGGAAAGAAATCTCGTTCTTGGAAAGAAAGAAACGACGAAGATTTATTCGCAAAGATATGGTCCTCACTAGTGGAAAACAGCCGTTTTAAGATAGTTACATAGTGTCGTTTTAACGAGTTAAACGACACTTTGGAGTTGCAGTTGAAAGTGCCGCAGATTAAGTGTCTTTTTCTGGAACGACACTTAGCGTTTGCTGTTTGAATTACGATAGTTTCGATTGTCGCTAAGTTCGACACATGTATTACGTCGTTGATTTTATTTATTTTAATTGAAAAAAAAAAATCAGATTTGGTGATGATTGCAACCATTCGACTTTGGATGAAATAATTCGATTTGGAACCAAATTACACGTAAATAAAACCCGAATTTGTAAATTGAAATTATCATTCAAATTGAACATTCAATCTCTTCGTATATTCAGTTCATAAATAATACAAAAGATTTGAATGTTGTATTAACACCAATACAAGTCCTAATAAGTTCAAGATTATTCAAAGATAAGTGCCGCATGTCCTAATAAGTTGAAGGTATCTTAATGACAAGTGCAAACCAAAGAAACGATAAAGTTTGCCGATGCTAAAAGAAAACCCAAATTTCGAATGTTGCACCCGCATCAAAAATAAAGTTTCAACATCGCTTAACCAAAAATGCAAACAAGTATTATGGCATTTGAATAATAACAAGTAACTTCATGACAACTGATAGCTCTCACCATCTCCTTATCTAATTTCAACATTATCATCGCAACAATTGTACTTCACTAGTAAAAAGATGGTCTAAGCTACTAGAAAAATTCCAACTAAAGCAAGCGTGCAAAATGAACACAGAAGCACCCAATCTTGAATTAGATTAAAACTGTGGATGGGATATAGCTTAGTCAGCGGCAATCGTGTGCTTAATAGCATCACTAATCTTACGACTCGCGGAAAAATGCAGATTATCATGATGAGAGGGAAACTTATAATAGTGTCTTGTTACAATTAAAACCATGTTAATGATCCAAACTACAAAGTTTCAATAGACCCCGTGCCTAGTATAACTAATATTGGGTGTAATTATACGAAGTTATAAATCCAACTAGAAACTAGCAAACTAAGGACAAGAATCAAACATCAAAACTTGATGAGAGATTAAGAAAGATTCACCTTCGTCATCCTCATTTTCTATTTTTTAGAGGATTTGTTGACAATGGTGGTGGCAACAGTGATTTCATCGAGCTTAATCAGAAATATATCAAGTCTTCGTGCAAGTCAAGGCTTTTCCCATTCCCGCTATAAAAGAGAAAATATAATTTACACCGCCTTTATGCCACCTCACGAAAATGATTTAACTTATCCACAACCGATCGCAAAAATTCACAAAAATAACAAGACTCAAGAAAATACAAACTACACCAATTTTTGGTTCTCGTTTGTGTAGCCCAAATCCACATGTCATAAAAGCGCAACGTTCATAAGAAAACAGAGCTACCCGAATTCTTAGTTTTCACTAAGTAGCTCAAATCTAACTCAATATTTGAATTTCCTATCTAATGATTTGAACAATGTCATCATCCTACCCATAATTCAATCATACAAAATCAATAAACCTCCGTAAGATTTCATCTAACACAAGGAACAATTCGCATAAAAAATAAATTCTTAAATTAACAGAAATAGTCAAGGATGCCTATTCAAAGTACCTTGATGGCTAGCTAATAGTTGGCAGAAGTGATTTCCAAACTAAACCACTACTTCCAGCCATGCATGATTTTCCAAACTAAATGAGTACACATAATAATTCGATAAGTTTAAAGGATGAAGACCAACATTCTGGTTTGCTAGCCCAACATAAGTGAAGACAAGGTTTATGGTGTGCCTATAGGCATGAAATTAAAGCCATACACACAGAGGTACATAAGCACATCATGTACAAGCATTTGTGCATATCAAGTCCACATCTGTTAGAACGAGGAACTTATCCACCAAAAACACATACTGATTCGGATAGTTTCTTTAACAAGCCTGAAAGGATAGTTCAACAAAATGCAAAGAGGCGGTGGGAAGTTTACCTTAGTTTTGTTAAAAAAAAAAAAGCTCCATTCTTGTTAACACCATCACTAGTAAACATTTCAACTGCATCCAGAGTAAAATTAACTCAATTAGAGAACCATGGGAATTTATATGCTACTCGTGGTTACCAATTTATATGCTACTCAGTGGTTACCAAGTTCTTTGAAGGTTGAAAAGATTCATTTCTAGTTCCACTATAACCGGTGAACGTTGTCTTGTTTCATCCTATGTAACTCGGATGTACTTATAAGTACCCGCAAAATCTAGAAAACTCATTACCGTACACAAACGAAGGATTTTACTATTTGAACTACACTTGATCGTACATAGAACATTTATTCAAGTATAATAGGAGCCAACACTTGAAACCAACCCTGGGTAGGGGATTAAAGCTAAAAAATAAAGCCAATAAGTGTATTAAAACCAAATGAAGTAGGGGTCGGCGGATGGAAAACAAAAATCCATAGATCCAACGCAAACTCAAGTACTCAAACAACACCGATTTGTCACTTAGTATACACAGGGCATAATACATATTAATTAAGCAACACATGGTACACCTATGCAACAATTCAAAAAAAGATTCGACAAATTACACTAACACAATTAAATGACATCTAAACTAGTCTTGTGGCTCGCAATTGGTTACTTAATATTTGATATATATATATAATTAAAATACAAATTAAAGAGAGGGCAATAAATAGAGAAGATTGTTAACACGGTTAGATTCTGAAAAAAGAGAAAAAATAAAAAAAAAAAAAAATCTCGCAAATGGCCAAAGCCATACCATGGTACATATTTCTACACATCAAAATGCAACGAAATAAGAAAAGGGAACATGGGTCGACATCGATACAACTACTCATGATACTACCAGAGTATTAAAAATGCACTAGAGGAGTCCACAGAAATGGTAACATACGAAACAAGACCTGCTAATGTATTTCAATTCGACAACAAAACAAGTTTCTCATGTGCAGCCTCATATACAGCCTAAATCAGACCATTCATTCATGTCATAACAACAACTGCAAATGATGGACAATTATAGTCAAATATCCAGCGCAAAACGGGATAAGAAAGTGAAAGGGGGAAGGGACAAATGAGAAGGAGCTCACCATTGTATGAGGCAAGGCAACAACAAAACAGAAGCCGAAGAAACTGCCAGCTATTTCGTATACGCTTTACCAGGATCTCCAATTTCCCATCCCTCTGGTCCATATTCATTCTGTCAAATACATTATAAACCACTCAAAAAAAAATCCCTGAGTTCGAAAAGTCAACTATATATTCAATACAACTGGAATTGATACTTGAAAAAAGTCATTCAAACAACTCAGCGGTATTTACTATCGCATCTGAACTAAAAAAAACAGTAACTTACTAAATTTTAGCCATCTCCTGTGATTTTGAGTCTGTATTATCATTAACCCTAAATGTAAAAAAAAGAAATTAAAAAAAAAACACAAAATGGTAAGCTAACCAATCGTAACATTATACGAGACAACTAAAAACCTCAAAGAGAGTCTATACCATCCGTGCCAATCAATTCCACCAGTTCCATCATCAAGTGTAAGAGTGGTCTTGGTAATCTTTCCTCCCAACAAGTGCAACCTAATTATTAACAAAGAAAACAACACCCAATCGATGAATAAAACAAAACTTACAGACATAAACAAGAAATTAAAATTTTAGGGTCCAGAATACATATAAGTTATCACTTAACCTAAACCAGTAAAACCCAAACTGCTCAATTAAAAAACAAATCAAAAGGATACTAATTTCTACTGTGAAATCAAAAAAGAAATCATGGAAAAAACAATTAAAAAACGCTAACTTTACCTACTGATCTTGATGAAGGCAGAGAGGATTCACTTGATCTACTAATTCCCTCCATTAATTGGATCTCTCGAGTACCCACAAAACGAAATCGCAAGAAAATCAAGGGAAACCCTAGAGTCAAAACCAAAGAAATCATAAATTTCAACATTAAAAATATGATAAAATAAAATTACACCAAAATTTGTACGCGACGCTCAAGATTTGCTATCTTCTATACCACTTGAAGTTGATGCTCCATAATCCGAGAAAAAAAATAGAACTAAAGTGTTGATGAAGAGATTGGTGGAAACCCTAGTTTTCATTTTTCTTTTTACTGAAAGAAATCAAATATTGTTTTCTCGAGAAAACTAAAGAGGTGGAGGTATGTAGATGTGAAGACGAGGACGAGAAAAATTGTTTGTGAAATTGTTCTCGTCGAGAGAGAGGGGGTGGGAACAAAGGAGAAAGAGAGATAAGAGGGAATGGAGGGGTGCGGTTTCTCTCTCTCGCTTTAATATGGATAAGGATAAGTATGATGTGAGATGTTTCATCTCCAAATATACTATGCATAAGAAGATAAAATCATAGCCACACGAGTTGGAAATACCTATCACAAAACAATACTATCCTATTTGTCGTTGTAGAAGTCAACAAAACTCATAGTGCAAGGACATCTTTGACTTTAGTCAATAACACAAACAAGTATGTCGCTCTAGAAGTCAATAAAAGTCGTGCCATAACGACACTTTGACTTCAGTCAACTACGCATTCAGTATATTGTGGTTTTGGGACATTTAGTATTTGTGTCGTTTCATTATGTCTCAAATAGCATCTTTTCCACTAGTGCCTGTAGTGTTTAAATATGTTGTTTTCGAACTACAAAGGGGAGTCGGGAGTTTGGGGAAGTTTCTGTGTCGCTGCAGAGCCGAAATTCAAGCTGCGGGATGAGTTGCGGCGAGAATGGGAAGAAGACGAAGGCAAGGACATACATCCGTGCGGGACAAATCGTTCACGAGTCTTAAATTTCAAATCCTTGTAACAGTCCACTAGTAACAATTATCTTCGATTTGCAACAATTCCTTGTAACACTCGATCCAGTAACAATTATAAGCTGTACGATTGAGCTTGCTTTCATTCTATTTCTCACATACCTTCAATAAAAACACCTTTTGAGCCATGAGATATTACTTTGAGCGTGTTTGCACCATGAAGAGCTAAACCCCAATCTTTGGGACAATGAAGGAAGCCATTCTTCACGCGTGTGGTAATTCTATTATTTCTTTTATGACTTATTGCATTGATTTTTAATCGATTTATGATTCTTATTGAGTGATTGTTATTTCAATTGATGGGTCATGCTTGCTTAAATGTTTTGATGTCTCATGCTCTAGATTTACAGTCAGTACTTTCAAAATCTACTTTTGGCAATGAATTAGAGTCAATAAATTATTTGAGCTATAAACGTCTAGAATTATTAGTTGAACCACATGAATGTGAAAATTGGTGGAATCCTTAGTCTTAGTACCTCTCGATATTTTTGTGACAAAACTTGTGTATATATTTTATTTATTTTATTTTTAAGTCTTAAACCAATCTCATCAAGTCCGAGTTGAACGAACTTTTACTTATCACTTTCAAAACAACATCAGTAACCTAGCCACAAGCTGCGCTCCAACTCCTTTCTGAATAGCAATGCCTAATCTATGAAAAATAAAACTACCAAAACTACTATTAGCGTCGTTTCTAACTAAACAATTCTTCAGACGCTTGAAAAAACACAAAGTATCTTCACCAAGCTCACCCAAAGTAGAAAAAGCTAAGATACCAAGGCCATATCCGTGAGAGACGCATTTATCAAAGTATTTAGTACGCTTTTGTGAAACAGCACTGGAGATAGCTTTTCCTGGGACGAAAGAACGGACACCCTCACCAGTAAAAGGCGAAACACCTGTGATATCCATACAAACGTCTTGCCCATTCTCCCAATTGAGAACAAGGATATCTGCAGGCCTCAACTCCCTGTCGTCATCTGTCAGAAAACCAAGAGAAACTTCCTTGCTCGCAGGAACCCCATCTTTGTAGCAGATGTCAGCAATAATATCACGAACAAGATCATGTCGAAACTTAATACCAACATCTTTAGCACAATGAAGCGCATGATCCCCAAAGATGTCCATAGATCTGCTACAACTTGAGCATAAACTATTCTCAACAAACAATGTGATACCAAGTCGATAGCAAAGCACCGCTCTAAATTATCTTGGTCCGAGTCATTGATTAAGACCACTGATAGGTACATCTAATAAATAGTCTTGTGCATGCTTGACCCGATTACACTGCCACAAAATGGAATCTCTTGCAGACATAGAAAATTGGTTTGGGATTTTCTTCTAAACTGCATCAAAATAAGTGACTGTCAGGGAGTGCATAGAAGGGGGGGAAATATCATCGACACAGTAAGTAGAAGGTAATCCACATACCTGAATAAAATTCTAAAGAGCCAACTTATAAGCAGAGCCTTTATCTGTTGAGAATAAATTACCAAGGATCACCTTTTGTACCGAGGCGGTCTGGCTCTGAGAGGCGAGATAGCAGTAGGTACGGGTATCGGCCATGGTATAAATGCCAAGTCCTCCATACTTGATAGGCAAGGTAGCTAATCTTTGCTGTAAAGGACCAAAACCCCCACCATCACTAGTGATTAGGAGTCTCAAATACTTGAGCAAATGATCATTTGTTTTCTTTATTTTATTTTATTTTCTATTCTAGATTTTTTTTTGTAGGTATCTTTTTATTTTTGGTGTGCAGGTTTAGTGCATTAAAAGTGGAAATAAAATTTGACTGCCAAAAGGTAAGTAAGATAATCTCATATTGTTTTTCTTTAGATTTCCATTTATTTTTGTAAATATCTATATTAGGATTCTCTAGATTTTGTTTTATTGTACATAATTAGATTAGAATTTTATTTATTTTGTTTTCCTTATTTGAAAATAAATAATATAAAACACAAACGCACACGTGCACACCATATTGCATCGTCTGGCACCGATTATTAGGATATCACGTGGTTTAGTAAGGTGAACCTTTTGGGCTTTATCACCCGAAACACCACAAACCTCAGCCCTGTACCAATGACCAATCTTCCTTGACTGTAGGTATATTTTGTTGTAGGTAATACAAGCCTACCTTGAATAGTGAACCCAACATTTGCATTTACACGTGCACCGGAAACGTCGAATTGGTATTATAAGGACCGATATAATGATTATCCAACCGAGTTTCAAAATGCACATTACCATAGTGTGGATAATACTTGGGACCACTACCGACCTTCTGAAAGTTATGGTTCATACCATGGTGATCTCAATTATTATTCTCACGTGCGTTAATCATATAAACGAGAAACTGAGTAATATTATAATGGTCATAATGAATGTTCTTTGCAACTATTGATGGTGGTTTTTAGCTTAGGGTTAAAATTGTAAAATCCTAGTCAGACAGTGACGTCACAGAACTTGAGTAATAATGTCTCCACTAAGCGCATTTATTGAACCCTTTAATATGTCTGGGAGAAAATTACCAGGGTACCTTTTTTATTAATACTAATTAGGGTTTCGATAGGCCAAACCCTAATTCCCACACCACATGTGCCAATGGCATGCCGTTCCAGACACACCTCCACGCCAAGGCAAGCCAACCATGCCAGCCGCACCATCGTGCCAATGGCAAACCATTCCAGCCACGTCTCCGCGCCAAGGCATGCCAACCATGCCAGCCGCACTACCGTGCCAATGGAAAACCATGCCAGCCGCACCACCGTGCCAATGGCAAACCATGCCAGCCGCACCACCGTGCCAATGACAAACCATGCCAGCCGCACCACCGTGCCAATGGCAAAACATGCCAGCCGCACCACTGTGTCAATGGAAAACCATGCCCGCCACGTCTCGCGCCAAGGCATTCCAACCATGCCAACCGCACCACTGTGCCAATGGCAAACCATGCCAGCCACGTCTACCGCGCCAAGGCATGCCAACCATGCTAGCCACACCATATGCCAATGGAATACCAAACCCTTGGCCCCACCATGCCAAGCCAACCGCACCTAGCCTTGGCCTCAACCATGCTAGCCGCACCATGCACCAATGGCATGCCAAACCCTTGGCCCCACCATGCCAAGCCAACCACACCTAGCCTTGGCCCCAACCATGCTAGCCGCACCATGCGCCAATGGCATGCCAAACCCTTGGCCCCACCATGCCAAGCCAACCGCACCTTGCCTTGGCCCCACCATGCCAAGACATCCATGCCAAACCCTTGGCCCCACTATGCCAAGCCATTCATGTTTGCCTTGGCCTCACCATGCCGGCCTTCCCTATGCGGCTACCAAAACGAAGGCGTGCGACGATCAACGACCACCCTTCCATCCTAGATGCAAATCCTAGCCGTCCAAGGTCGCCAAACAACACATGGTAACCTTTGGCCCAAAACCCTAGTTTTGGCCGCGCCAAGCGCCAAGGCATGCCATGCCACATGTGCCAATGGCATTCCAACCGCCTTGCCGCGCCGGCCTTCCCTATTGCGGCTACCAAAAACGAAGGCGTGCGCCTTCCCTATGCAAATCCTAGCGGCTACCAAAACCCTAGTTTGGCCATGCGAAACCAGCGTGCCATGCCACATGTGCCAATGGCATCAACGCGCCACCACCCTTCCATCCTAGATCCTAGCGAATCCTAGCCGTCCAAGGTTGCCAAACAATGCATGGTAACCTTTGGCCCAAAACCCTAGTTTTGGCCACACCAAAGCCATGCCGGCCATGCCACCATGCCGCTGGCTACCAACATCCCTCTTGAATTCTTCTTGAGTTTTACTTTCGGGCTGTTTTCACCTCCCGAAAGAGCTCAAAACCTAAATATTCCCGCTGTGGGAGATAGGAAATTCTTTTCCGTACAGAATGGAGTGGCGGACCATCAAAATTCGAGTCCGTATGAGAATTCTACATCGATTCTAGTAAAGGGCGCTAATTAGGGTTTCAACATACCAAACCCTAATCTAGACAAAGCCGCAAGCGCTTCCCTTCCAAGCCGCACACTGCCAGTGGCTCCACTCCACGTTAAAGCCATGCCGGCCATGATTTCATGCCGCTGGCTACCAAACGAAGGGTTGCAACAATCAACGGCCACCCTTCCATCTAAGATGCATATCTTAGCCGTCCAAGGTCACCAGCTAACGCATAGCCACCTTTGGCCCAATGCCAAAATCCTAGCCTTGCCACGCCTAAGCCATGCCGGCCATGCTTTCATGCCGCTGCCTACCAAGCGAAGGGTTGCAATAATTAACGGCTACCCTTCCTCTCAAGATGCAAAATCTCGACCGTCGAGGGTCACCACCGAGCCGGCAAGTCTCCCAAGATCAACTTACCAAACAAAGAATAACGTGCTACATGTTTTCCACGAAAACACTCGAGACATCAACGCATGTCACAAAGCGGGGATGCTCATTGGGTATTGGTTTGGCGGTTTACAGCGTGCGGCGTACACTACGCCCGTTTTAAGAAAGTGTCATAAGGATGAGGCGGTTAGTAAATACAGGGAATAATGGTGAAACGCTTTCTTTTATGGAACATCAATTCCAGGCGTTACCGGTTACCACCTCCTCCCATTTACTCACCCGTTTTCCATTTCTTAATGAGACCAGAGTACGTTTCACTTCGACTTGTATAAATAGGCGTTACTTATTTCCACCGAATAAGAGGTTCAGGTCACATACAACACTCAGAAAACATTTGCTAGCTCTCCATCTGTTAGCTTCCCACTTTCTGATACAAGTCGTAAAACAACTACTCTTCCAGAATCAACTATTCTGGTCTCAACACTTTCTTCTCTTCCCTCCCCAAAACCAACCCTTCTCCTTCACTTTGTGACCGAAGCAAGTGTGGAACGTCCATTTCTTGGTTTAGGCCGGATTTGTCTGATTGATCTCTCGAATCTAAAGTACTCCCTTGCAGTACATTGTTTAGGGTTTAAATTCATTTCTCACCCACATACCCGAAATTACCGAAATCAGCAGAAACCGTTTTCACCCTCAAACAATTGGTGACCATAGTGGGAGATTGATCTTTCGGTTAAAATGTCAATTTTCGACCATCGATCTCATGCTTCGACCCATACATCAAGATGGTAGAAGCAGGCGATCCGCTCAGGGATCGACGACTCAGTTACCAGACGACCCGATTATCAGTCTTGACACGGCGAGGGATGACTGGGGACTGCCTAGAGATTAAAAGCGAATCATCCAACCAGGGATCGATGACTCGATTATCGGATGAGGCAGGCGGGGACTTTCCACAATCACGGCGGTGCTTCCCATAAAAACTCGGTCTTACACCCGGAAGGTTCCCTTTTCATCAGGAGGTCTGAAAAACCGAGTAAGTCTTACCTAGTCAAGATACATGGTTTGCTATTTCAAGTTTTCACGGGAATGATAAAACCGATAGCCATGTTATGTTTCACCCCATGTCATCTACCAACACACGGTTCCATGGTTTTCCTGGGATGTTTGCGTCACTTGCAATCGTAACCAAGACAACATCATTCCCAAAACAATCCATTCCAAAACGATTTATTCCAGAAGAATAATCCAAAACCCTCAAGGTAACATTTGTTTATCAACCCGAGAAATCCAGGAAATCAAAACCATAAACTAGGCGTTTCATTTGCCTTTCAAAAAAAAAAAAAAAAAAAACCTAAAAATAAGAAGTTCAGAAGAAAAATATTTCTACAGATTTATGGAAGGCATACCTTTGGCTAGGGTTTGCACCAACACAAGAAAACAAGAGAACAAATTTAAAGAGAAACGCTAGAGTACATAGATGGAATATGCTTGCCCACTTTATCGCTACCACGCTACCGCTAACACCAGGAGGTGATAACAAAGATACGAGATAAAAGGGGAGCCAACCCCTTTCATAAGCATAACAGTTTTTGGAACTTGAATAAGGAAAGGAATTCTGTTTGAGCTACGTATGGAAAGAGGCAACTGGGCCCGTAAGAACAAGTCCACGCCACGCCAAGCCAGCTTCGTGCCAAGCCAACAGTCCGCGCCATGCCCATCCAACAGTCCGCGCCATACCAAATCCAAGCCAGCGTCCATGCCAAGCCAGCGCCCATTCCAAGCCTATCCAGCGCTAACAACTTGCATCTTTCCAGCGCCAACATCTTGCATCCTTTCCAGCGCCAACAACTTGCATCCTTCCAGCGCTAACATCTTGCATCCTTCCAGCGCTAACATCTTGCATCTTTACAGCAGCTTGCATCCTTCCAGCGCTAACGGCTTGCATCTTTCATCCTTACAGCGTTGCTCTTGAACGCTCAGTATAAGGGAATCATCAATCTAATTTCATCACACGTAAAGATCAGGAACGACTTCTCCAAAATCGAAGCAAAGAAAATCAGCAACCCCCCTGAGTTCACGAAGACTCTTTTCCTGTCAGGATATGCATGATTTCTAGGGACTTCGCCCGCAAAATCGTGCAGTCTATGATGAAAAATTTATATGAGATTATATATTTACCCAAGGCACAACGTCAAGACATATTTGCATCCCTCAACCGCACTGCATCAGGAAAGCAGTTGTTTCCAGCCAGGAAGCCGTTCCCAAACCCCAACCTCTCTTGGAAAGCACGATTGATAGATGGAACTGGGGACTCCTAACTACTGTTCGCTTGAAGGGTGTCTAGTTTGACAACACGCTGATTGATTGACGCAGCCTCTCCGCTTCAACGTTCGCTTCAGCAGCCGCTCCGCTTTAACGTTCGCTCCAGCAGCCGCTCCGCTTCAGCGTTCTCTCCATAAGCTGCTTCAGGATCCGAAGACGAAGCTTTAGCATTTTTTGCTCTATAAGTTTCAACGTCCTCTCCAAGAACCGAAGCCGCTTCAACGCCTCCTTCCCGCCAAAGCTCGTGTTCATGGACAGTTTGCTCGCTTACGCATCCAACCAACCTAATTTGTTCCCATGACAATGTAGTCTCTTCCGATCACATCTGCTGCCGAGAACCGGTGCCGCTCGTTTGTTGATACCAGCGAGAGCTTCACCAAAGCACGATCACTACAAAGATGGAAACATGTAAACCACATTTGGGGACTTAGGATCTACACAGAATCCCTTCATTGTCAAAGCTCAGAAGACACAATCAACCAAAAGGTCATATTCACGAAAGAGGTCATTTACTTTTCAAGGGTGCAGCGTAAGAATATCATCACCTCTCTGTCTAGAAGAAGCCTGCAACACTTTACAAGGCCACGGTGGATCCCAAGCCTGCTCAGAAGAAACAACTTCAGAAACTAAAGAAAAGTGTGACTGGGGACTGCTCATCGCAGTCCATCCCGATGACCATCAAAGATTCATGAGATAACCCCGGAGACACGGCTGAAACATTTTCCTGAAGAAGCAGAGGGAGCCACGATAAACAACATAACTCTCTCATTTTTACCACTTTACTATCCAGAGTATTTCATCCATGTGATATTCTGAGCATCCCAGCGTCACATCCATAAGAGTACAATAAGCTTGTATCAAATCCCGTGGACGTGGATTCAAGGCGATGCAATGAAAGTAGGCTACACATGGGGACTACCAGCACGCGTCGCTTTCACCCCCCTCAACCAGGTTATTTCTGATTTCAACATCATCACTGTCGGAGTTTTACGAGCCGCATGAATTTCTCCACACGAAGCCTTACATGTGCATCGAAGACTCCAAAAGCACGCCACAGAGGTACATTCACATGTTCGGCGGTGCCATCAGATCTAACAGTAATATAATTAGGGACTGCTCACCGCATCCCATTCCATATGATAGTCCAAGATTCAGAAGATGGTTCAAAGGATGTCTCTTGGAACAAAGTCCTTGAAGACTTGATAGCAGCACTTCGGCAATGAAACGTCTCCCAACTCATCTATTTCATCCAGTGGCTCGGAAGATTTCAACCATACAAGCATCCACAACATACTGTCATCGCGATCAGAAGGTCCAGGACTGAACAACCTAAAATCAAGGATGGACCGACAACGCAACCACATCCATCCGTCCCAATAATGCAATGAAGTTTGGTAAATTTTGGAATCCACTAGAGAGACACTTTGCAGAGGCGAAAGCACGGATCCGGACGAGCAACGAGAAAAATATAAGAAGGTCAATACCTCTTTTCATACGGACGAAATTTCTAGAGTTTGCCCAGAATAAAGTTTCCTTCTTGCTCCATGAACGGGAATAGATGACTCGGCGCGACTATGCTACCCCGGGCCTACAACATCCCTCCTGAATTCTTCCCGAGTTTCACTGTCGGGCCGTTTTCACCTCCTAAACGACCTCAAAACCTAAATATTCCCTCCAAAGAAGATAGGAAATTTTTTTCGATTAAAATGGAGGGGCGGACCGTCAAAATCCGAGTTCGTACGAGAATTCTACAACGATTCTAGTAAGGGGCATTAATTAGGGGTTCAACATGCTAAACCCTAATTTAGACAAAGTTGTCATTATCCCACGGAACTGAAGCAAATTGTTATCTTCCCGAAGCCAGTCATCACCTTCCCACGGAACTGAAGCAAGTTGTTATCTTCCCGAAGCCATTCGTCACCTTCCCACGGAACTGAAGCAAGTTGTTATCTTCCCGAAGCCGTCGTCACCTTCCCACAGAACTGAAGCAAGTTGTTATCTTCCCGAAGCCAACGCTCACGCCATGCCAGGCCAACAAATCAGCGCCCGCGCCAAATTTACGCTAGTGTATCCCATTCCAAGACGATCCCGTGCTAACGGCTCCTTTCCAAGCCACACGATACCTGCGGCTCCCGTTCCAAGTCGACCAATGCTGAAGGCTCATTCCAAGAAAATCCAACGCTCACGGCTCTATTCCAAGCCGCACGATACCCGCGGCTCCCATTCCAAGCCAACCAATGCTGACGGCTCGTTCCAAGCCAATCCAAAGCTCACGGCTCCTTTCCAAGCCGCACGATACTTGCGGCTCCCATTCCAAGTCGACCAATGCTGACGGCTCGTTCCAAGGCAATCCAACGCTCACGGCTCCATTCCAAGCCGAACGATACATGCGGCTCCCATTCCAAGCCAACCAATACTGACGGCTCTTTCCAAGCCAATCCAACGCTCACGGATCCATTCCAAGCCGCACGATACATGCGGATCCCGTTCCAAGCCGATCCAGTGCTAACGGCTCCAAGTCCAAGTCGACCAGTGCTAGCAGCTTCCCTTCACACCAAATCTACACTAGCGGATCCGTTACAGCCTAACCTGCAGTACCACCAGTACAATTCATGCAAGGCCGCCAACACGGGAAGCACAAACTCTCTTTACCTCTCGAAAAAGGTTAGATGAATCTTCCTGACCATCTTGCATGATTTAAGTTTCGATTATGCCCTTATCTGTCACCATCTTATGCTTACCTCGCAAAAATGCCCCTGTTCCGAGCTAAGCAGGGGACTTAATGATTATGGTGGTTTTTAGCTTAGGGTTAAAATCGTAAAATCCTAGTCAGACAGTGACGTCACAGAACTTGAGTAATAATGTCTCCACTAATCACATTTATTGAACTCTTTAACATGTCTGCGAGAAAATTACCAGGGTACCTTTTTTTTTAATACTAATTAGGGTTTCGATAGGCCAAATCCTAATTCCCACATCACATGTGCCAATGGCATGCCATGCCAGCCACACCTCCGTGCCAAGGCATGCCAACCATGCCAGCCGCACCATCGTGCCAATGGAAAACCATGCCATCCACGTCTCCGCGCCAAGGCATGCCAACCATGCCAGCCGCACCACCGTGCCAATGGAAAACCATGCCAGCCGCACCACCGTGCCAATGGAAAACTATGCCGACCACGTCTCGCGCCAAGACATGACAACCATGCCAGCCGCACCACCTTGTACCAATGGCAAACCATGCCCGACCACGTCTCGCGCCAAGGCATGCCAACCATGCCAGCCGCACCACTGTGCCAATGGAAAATCATGTCAGTCACGTCTACCGCGCCAAGGCATGCCAACCATGCTAGCCGCACCATACGCCAATGGCATACCAAACCCTTGGCCCCACCATGCCAAGCCAACCGCACCTAGCCTTGGCCCCAACCATGCTAGCCGCACCATGCGTTAATGGCATGCCAAACCCTTGGCTCCACCATGCCAAGCCAACCGCACCTAGACTTGTCCCCAACCATGCTAGCCGCACCATACGCCAATGGCATGCCAAACCCTTGGCCCCACCGTGCCAAACCAACCGCACCTTGCCTTGGCCCCACCATGCCAAGCCGTCCGTGCCAAACCCTTGGCCCCACTATGCCAAGCCATCCACGCCATTTTGCCTTGGCATCACCATGCCGACCTTCCCTATGCGGCTACCAAAACGAAGGCGTGCGACGATCAACGACCACCCTTCCATCCTAGATGCAAATCCTAGCCGTCCAAGGTCGCCAAACAACGCATGGTAACCTTTGGCCCAAAACCCTAGTTTTGGCCACGCCAAACCGCGCCAAGGCATGCCATGCCACATGAGCCAATGGCATGCCAACCGCCTTGCCGCGCCATACCATGCCGGCCTTCCTTATTGCGGCTACCAAAAACGAAGGCGTGCGACGATCAACGGTCACCCTTCCATCCTAGATGCAAATCCTAGTCGTCCAAGGTCGCCAAACAACGGATGGTAACCTTTGGCCCAAAACCCTAGTTTTGGCCACGCCAAACCGCGCCAAGGCATGCCTTGCCACATGTGCCAATGGCATGCCAACCGCCTTGTCGCGCCATACCATGTCGGCCTTTCCTATTGCGGCTACCAAGACGAAGGCGTGCGACGATCAACGGCCACCCTTCCATCCTAGATGTTAATCCTAGCCGTACAAGGTTTCCAAACAACGCATGGTAACCTTTGGCCCAAAACCCTAGTTTTGGCCACAACAAAGCCATGCCGGCCATGCCACCATGTCGCTGGCTACCAACATCCCTCTTGAATTCTTCATGAGTTTTACTTTCGGGCTGTTTTCACCTCACGAACGAGCTCAAAACCTAAGTATTCCCTCTTAGTGATAGGAAATTCTTTTAAAATGTACGAATGGAGGGCGGACCATCAAAATCCGAGTCCGTATGAGAATTCTACATCGATTCTAGTAAAGGGCGCTAATTAGGGTTTCAGCATACCAAACCCTAATCTAGACAAAGCCGCAAGCGTTTCCCTTCCAAGCCGCACACTGCCAGTGGCTCCACTCCACGTTAAAGCCATGCCAGCCATGCTTTCATGCCGCTGGCTACCAAACGAAGGGTTGCAACGATCAACGGACACCCTTCCATCTAAGATGCAGATCTTAGCCGTCCAAGGTCACCGGCTAACGCATAGCCACCTCTGACCCAATGCCAAAATCCTAGCTTTGGCCACGCCTAAGCCATGCCGGACATGCTTTCATGCCGTTGTCTACCAAGCGAAGGGTTGCAATAATCAACATCTAACTTTCCTCTCAAGATGCAAAATCTCGACCGTCGAGGGTCACCACCGAGCCGACAAGTCTCCCAAGATCAACTTGCCAAACAAACAACGTGCTACATGTTTTCCACGAAAACACTCGAGACATCTACGCATGTCACAAACTGGGGGATGCTCATTGGGTATTGGTTTGGCGGTTTACAGTGTGCGGCGTACACTACGCCCGTTATAAGAAAGTGTCATAAGGATGAGGCGGTTAGTAAATACAGGGAATAATGGTGAAACGCTTTCTTCTATGGAACATCAATTCCAGGCGTTACCGGTTACCAACTCCTCCCATTTACTCACCCGTTTTCCATTTCTTAATGAGACCAGAGTATGTTTCACTTCGACTTGTATAAATTGGCGTTACCTATTTCCACCGAATACGAGGTTTAGGTCAAGAACATACAACACTCAGAAAACATTTGCTAGCTCTCCATCTGTTAGCTTCCCACTTTCTGATACAAATCGTAAAACAACTACTCTTACAGAATCAACTATTCTGGTCTCAACACTTTCTTCGCTTCCCTCCCCAAAACTAACCCTTCTCCTTCACTTTGTGACCGAGCAAGTCTGGAACGTCCATTTATTGGTTTAGGCCGGATTTGTACAGATTGATCTCTCGAATCTAAAGTACTCCCTTGCAGTACATTGTTTAGGGTTTAAATTCGTTTCTCACCCACACACCCGAAATTACCGAAATCAGCAGAAACCGTTTTCACCCTCAAACAACAACCTAATTCTTCTTATGACAAAATTTTTTCTCTAGAAGATGTGCTCCGGCGTTTCATTAAAACTGGACAAATTAACGAAACCGTCATCAATTCTTCGATTAATTTTTGAATGATAGGCTCGATCAATTAATTCAAAGACTCGATCAATCAATTGAAGTTGAAAAAAATATGCCTTAGATAAGAAATGAAGAATTGCATCTTTAAGTGCTGCAGTCAATGAACTTACTATACGTTTAGGGGAGGATGAAAATAGTGTTGATGAGGAATTTGAAATATGTAGTCATAATGACGAGAAAATCATTACCCCAATTGAGCTACATGATAATAATGTTATTTCCAGTTCAAATCCTAATTATATTGATGATTATCCACCTACTCAAAAGAAAGATAATTTGACTAGATATATTATAATTTTAGATGGTGTAGTATATCATTGTGATTATGAAGCTGATGATGGTTTAGAGGAAATGGTTTATCCCGAGACTAGTCTTTTAGAGTCCAGCGATTCGGAAACAAAAGTCTCTGTTGAGTATTATAGAACTATAGAACCACCTGATTACAACCTAGAATAAATAAAAGACCATTTTCCTAAATCTTATAATTAAGATTTTAAGGAAATTGTGACTAATTTATCTGAGGATATGACAACTCTAGGTTTGGGGGTGAATATCATTCTCCCCATAGTTTGCCTTTGACTCTGACGAAGGTCCCTAGTGGGACTTGACGTATGTGCATATACCATCTTAAGAGACTATTTTCATATACGCTTTTCTGAACCTAGTTATGTCCAAAAAGAAACTCAATTGATAGTAACCCATTCTCTGGTTGATGTGGTTAACCCAAACTATGATACCAATATAGCCTTTGTTTTCCCACCAAAATGTTTTCTTCCAATTGTGGGAACTTATAAATGTCAAATGTGTCACATATTAAGTTTTGATACTAAAACTAATTATTTTAGGATATTAGAATCGACACATTTACTTAAGAATGACCACCATTATGGTCAACTATGTAAGTCAAATCTAATTGAATTTGAGGATCCGCAATTATTCAGGTTATTATTATGTGCTTCTAAGTTTTTATTTAAGTTTTTCCAGACTCTACCACCTGATTCCCCGGATCCTGTCTATGAGGAAACACAACCAATGAAAATATTTTATCTAGACCCTTTCATAGAGCCTAAACCTGAACCTCAGCTAGATGTAGTTGTCTTAAACATGAAACGAGATAAGGGTGTACTTTATTTGTTCATTTTATTGGCATTAATTCCTTTTATTTGTGGTAGATTTTTTCGGTTTTGATGACCCACATAAGTTCCGACTATTGCTATATGATTTTATGTGGTGACTAATTCTACCGACATCTAGATGAAGACACTAAACTTAGCGCTCTATGGGAGACAACCCATACATTTGGTACATGGTGATCCCTCTGGAGGACCCCGTTGTTATTGTACATTAGTAAGTTTTTGTTTTAATGTTCTTTCTTATTCTACGACGAAGGATTAATTGTTACACTTCATCCAGTATCTATCTTTATGACTTACCTCTTTATTCCTCTTGTTATCCATATTTTTGGTATTGCACTTTAATTTGAAACATTGAGGACAATGTTAGCTTTAAGTTTGCGGATAATTGAGAAAATTTTAGAGTCACGCAATACCCGTTTAGCTAAGTTTACATATTTATTTTCTCACCGAAAAGATGGGAATTATAATTGCTATGGGAACCCGATTTTCTAGAGAGCAGGTGGAGAATTTGACATTCTTGAGGAATTTAGAGAAATTAGCATTCTGGAGAGGCAAATAACCTTTGAGAGGGTCGTGATGGACCTAACCATCCATGCTAAAGAAACAACTAATCCATAAGAAAATGCCAAAAACACAGAGCAATATCATAATGTAGTCTTATCATCATCAACAAGCGGAGCATCATCAAAGTATATGAAGAAAACATTCTCTAAAAAATGAAGAGAAAAACTCATTATCAAAGTTGAAGACTTGGTTACAAGAGCGAATAAAATCAAAACGATGAAAAGTTGTTGAGATTTATGATACGAAGACATTACAAGTTGTGAAAAATTTATGCAGTAAAATTCTTCTCTCATGACCATGTTATTATTATTTTCAATTTTTGTAATTTTCAAATCAATTAAAAAAAAAAAAAGCATTTAAATTTTGTAATTAATTTATTTGTTCAAATAAAGACATGGGGGAGTGAAATCTATAAAGAAGTTGAGGAGAAAATTTAATGCAATGTTAAAGTTCTATGAAGTTCAAGAGTTTGTCATCAACGGTTGAAGGCAAGAAGGCAGTTTGAGCACTATGGGAAAGTCAAAGAGAAATGCATAGTGGTTGCTCTGTTAGTCCGCTTTCCATCTGGCCTAAAACGTATCCAGCACTGGTTCAACTCGTCACAAGTACTCTCTCTTTATCCAACTGTTTCGCTGGTCTCTCTCCCGATGTTAATGCCACTGTGTAGTGGACATCTCTCCACTGTTAAGCGGTAAAATATCTTTTGGTGTTGTTCCAGTTGTTAACGGACCTCTCTTTTTTCAGTTGTTTAACGGATCTCTCCCGATGTTTAGCGGATACACTGCTAGATTTCTTTCTCTTGCACTATAATTACTTGGCGATAGGTTGAGAAAATTTATGTCATTTGGATACCTGTGACTAAAAAGGTTTTGTGGGTACACCTCTTGTAAACCCTCCCGAGACTATAACTCGGACACTAGGGCCTCCTAAGGTTTAAAGGCTTGTTGCATACGCTAAATGCATTTGCGATGCCTGCGACAGTGAGTTATGATTCTTATTTTTCTTTAGTTTTGCTTGAGGACTAACAAAATGTACGTTTGGGGGTGTGATAAGTGCTTAATTTACTACTCAAATTTACATTTATTTAGTTATTTGTTTTGTACATATTTGATGATTTTATTTATTTTTGCAGTTTTTAGAAAATAAAGCTCTATGGACTAAAATGAAGAACTCTGCTGGAGAAATGAAGGGATTTGATAGGTTAATCCCAAAAGGAAACATGGGCAATTATTGGGCCAATTATTTGGATATGGGCGTGTAGAAATATGTCACGGCGTGTGTAGAAGTGTGCCGCGGCGTGTGGAGACCATGTGCAAGATATTAATTATGATAAAGGATATTTGAAGATATTTTGTTTAATGAAAAAAAATACTTCTTTATGATGTGGAGTAATGGAATATATGAAGATTTGGGAAAGAATATTATTCTTTATGGCTGAAATTAATAATTAAGATATTGATTGCAGTATCCGACACATAGCGCATTTTGATTGGAGGGTTTTTATATTATTTGACACGTGGCATACTTTCATTGGATGATGATGTGGTACTGGAAATGATAAAAGAAAGTGGTTTTCTTTGAAAACTATATATATACCGGTGGAAACAGATGGCAAGGAGGAGACGGCCAAGAACCGAGAGCCAATAATAGTTTTTACGATTTATTTTTCTTTTCCTCTTATTAATTATTTTGTAATGGAGAGCTAGCTATCTCTACCAGGGATAAGGAGGAAGCCAATAAATTGTGCAAGAAATTTTTATAGTCTTTAATAAATATTCTTTTGAGATTAAGTGATCTTTAAACCATACTGGATAGTCTTCGGCTATTGATCTTTAATAAGCGAAGGAGATTATGTCATTTTGGTACAACAAAAGTTGTTATTTATTTTACTAGCAATATTTTCCAGTACAAACTAAGGTAGATATACCTTAGATCTTCTTCTGATATGATTTATCTTCTTCTAGTACAAACGGAGGAGATTATATCATTTCGGCCATTGATCTTCTTATTTTTCTGATATGATCTAATATCCATTGTTTAACTACAAACCAAGTCAGATCTACCTTAAGTCTATCTATACATACTGTACTACCTCAAGTCAGATCTACAACAGCATGACTCTAAAAAGAAGTAAGTGTAGCAGAATATCATAAAGAGAAGGAAAATATGGAAGAAAATTAGTAATACTAAGAAATCAATTGAACAAAGATTTCAAGTTTTGAAAACTGAAGAACATGTGTTACTTACTGAGACCTGAGACATATGTTTGCTCAACTGAAGAGGTTAAACAAATTCTATGGGTACTTGATGGATCTAAACTTTTCCACAAATCAGTTTCATTTGTACCAGCTCTCTATAAGATTTTCCATGAATTGTTAGTCAACGCATATGATAATAAACAAAGAGATTCAACGATATCCTCTCTCAAAGTAGACATTAATCTGAATAATAATAAAACTAGTATTTATAATGATGGTGAGAATATTCCTGTAAAACTCCATACAGGTTCAGGTGTATATTTACCTCAAATGGCATTTGGTTTAGTGAGGTCCGGGAGTAGTTATGATGATCATGAGTTGAGACTCCCTGTGGTAGAAATGGATATGGAGCTAAGTTAGCGAACATTTTTTCTACGAGTTCGTGATTAAAATATGCGACGGATCTAATAGAAAAGTAAAAGGTGTGCCTTTGGTGTGGACATGCGTGTTACATTGGGCTGCTTTCATCGACTCATTTCTTTCCTTCTTGATGTTTTCAAACTTCCCTTCAAAATCTTTCACATTAGCAACATTTCATTGTTTTTTTTTCCAAGTCATACTTTTGCTTATTAGCTTCCAACTTTGTATGCATATTTTTTTGACATATCTGTCTTGGCTTGTTTTATAACTTTTTCTATTGCAGTAGTTATTTTTCATGAGTCACTCGATTAACCAAATCCACATATGTTAATGTGTCGATCTTGGATGTCAGTTCCATCACGGTAGAATGATATTTTCCCAAATCAGTAGCTAAATCAGACTCTTTTTGTTCTTCGTTTGCCAACTTGTCTCCAAGGTTTTTAATTATCTGCAGTTGTTTAGACAACATAGGTGGTTGAAATTTGATAGAAGAAGGGATTCTTTTATCTAAATCAGTTTCATATCCTTGATAGTTGTTTCAAAAAACTGTTCAACTGCTCATCTTTATCAATTGATGTTGAAGTTTCATAATCTGGGATTGTTTCAAATCTTTTCATATCATTATTATTGTGGTGATGAATTTCGTCTTTATTAGAGAAATTGACTTATAACACTTCAATATTCATTTGCTAAAATAAAATGTTCAATTTTTTCATTTTTTTCAACAATATTTGCTCATTTACTTTTCACATGTGTTTTTTTAATCCAAATAACTTGCTTATTTTACCATTAAACAAACTCTAGGTATAAATAACGTTTTCTAATAACATCATGTTGTGGCAATCAAGTGGCACAATTATTGATATTTTTTCATTATCCTGATGAAGATGGAAAAACAAGAGTCAAAACTACAATATTATTCACTATTTTAATGTGTAATGTAAAGGTTGAATATAACTTTTTTTTATAGTTCTATAGTATCTTGCTTTCTTTAACCTTAATTATGTCATTAAAAATCTATAACTTATTTTTCACTGCATGGGATTTATTTATGCTTGTTAACTTCAACAAACCCTTGTGATTCTGCGATACAAAGATAATACAGACATTTGTAGTAGGACCTCCATAAGAAAAAAAATTAAAAAATTGACAAAAGTATTTCTTTTTCTTGGAACAAAAAACTTCATGTTCAGTTTACATCAAAAGATTTTTTATTTTACCATTTCAATCAAATTGAGATCCACAATTCAAATTTAAAAATAATAATTTAGGCTACCATTTTATTCATTTGGTAGACATAAGGCAGGTGATGAATGCGGAAATCAAACTAGTGTCATATCTGATGATCTCAGCAAGGTAGACGAAGAAGGATCAGCTCTGGTTATTCAACCTATAAGTTCATCTGAAGTGGGTGTTACATCCAGTGAGTGAAAGACGAACAAGAAACGTAAAGATGAATCCTGAAATTAGGTCAAGAAGATTAGGGGAGCTAATACTAGAGAAATCTGTTAGAGCACTGCTCGGTTGAACCCACTAGCGTTGGTATGTCAAGTTAGTTATCAATTTTAGTTGCCAAAATGCATTCTTGATTTAGTATACTATATATAGTTTCGGACTAGATTAGGTCTAAGAAGAGCTATTCTTGAAGGATGAAGACTGAGATTACAAGAAGACATCAACAAGGACTTCATTAACAAAGGTATGAGTTAATTGATTTCATTTGGATTATTGTTCAATTCTACCTTTCTAATCTATCCAAACAAATGCTCACTCTATGGAACAATTCTACCTTAACAGAAGCACTTCTAGTTTTCTACTTATATATTTCCTCTTTTTTCTAACCGTTATTGCCTTATGGCCGAATGTTAAATCTGAGTAAAAAAAGAAAGTCCGACTGTTAAATCCGCTTCTAGATAGGTCGTCCCGGTGGAGTGAACTTCGAAGAAAGTGAAAACATAATGTCTAGGGGTGAGCAACATGCGGATGTATGCGGACTAGGGTTCACTCGCGTCCAATCCATCAAAGTTGCGGATTTGGAAACCGTGTCCGACCCAATCACCCGCGGATCAGCGGGTGATACGGGCCGAATACAGATTCACCGCGGATTTAGTAAAAACAAAAAAAAAGAACAATGAAAACAAAGGATAAACATGTGGAGCTTGTTTTGAGATCAAATGTGTTGATAGTCCAAATTGTTAAAGAGGATCTATTAATGTCACAACAACAAATTTCTGGTCACCAAACAATGCTCTTCCTAACAATGCTGGTAGCTGGTGTAACCCTCCTCAACAACATTTTGATCTTACTGAACCTGTTTATCTCAAAATTAGGTTATTGCCATTGGCAGTTGATGGAGATTGTTATGGTTTCAAACACAACAAGGAAATCACTATCACTGATGCTATTATAAAACCTTACTTCCCTACTGTGCGGGTGAATCTGCGGATTTCAAAGTACAACCGCAACCAAACCGCTAAAAGTGCGGATTTGAGAATCCCACCCATGTATGGTCCATAGTGCTTGTGAAGTGGGTTTCATCTGCAATTTTGCGGAAGGGTACGGGTGAAATCCGCGGTTCCGGACTTTTTGCTCACCCGTATCCACTATCCAGATCCATAATCCACAAAAACCCGGCCCACTGCGCCGGATAAAATAGCTACACCCCTCCCTAGATCCTAAATCATTTTGCAAGCCCTAGAAAATTGCACATTTGAATCAGCTGCCGGAAATTGCATGAATCATGGATTCTCGATCTCTAGTAGATTCATTAGGATTGAGAAACTGGCTTGATTTGCCTCCAGATGTAACTTCCCATGTATTTCTCAAGCTTGGAGCTGTTGAAATCCTTTACAGAGCTCAATGGGTTTGTTCTTCATGGAGAAAACTCTCTAAAAATCCTCAACTATGGCGGTCAATCGATATGCGGAAGCATAAAGATTCATTCTTTGGGGAGGAACATGTAATGGAGAAAATGGCAAGAGAAGCTGTAGATAGGAGTTGTGGCGAATTGGTTGAATTCTCGGTGGAGGAATTTGCAACTGATGGTCTTTTACTCTATATAGCTGATAAGTATGTCAACTCAATTCATTCATTTCTTTCTGTTTGATTATGTTTCATTGAAAATTTGTGGTTGATTGATTCATTTCATTGCTGCTTGGTTCTGTAATTGTCGTTATGATTTCAGTCATGACTCCTATAAATAGCTTTCCTGTGGGCAGTTTCAGTAACTTCTGAGTTCTGACCTTTGTGCATTAGCATTTAGTTTATTATGCATATTTTAGATGTTGGGTTAAAGGAAATAATGTTATCCTTACGATGTGAACCAGACTGCACTGTGCCTCCTGAAACCTCCCAGTCTTGGGATTATGTCTGTAAGCATATTAGAGTTGGCAAATTTGAGATGTTTCAACTGTTCAAACAGACTCGAATTGGGGTCTGTTGCTTAAATGCATCTATGGCGTCTTCTCAAGAGTATTCTTCACTGTAATTGAAAGCTCCGTATTACTGTAGTTTTAGGAAATGAAACTCTTCAGTAAGGAACCGCTGATCAAGGCAAGCCAGTCTAGTGAACAATAGGACTGGCTTAACCATACAAAACTATTGCCTATTATCAGCATCTGAAGAATTAAGAATATGTTTGTGTGCTTGTTTCCATGTTGTGATGAGTACAACATTGTATTAACTCAGTATTCCAATTTTTCTTCAGATGTAGTTCCCTCAGATATCTTCGACTTTTACTCTGTATAGCTAGTATAAGTACGTCAACTCAATTCATATATTTCTTATTGATTATGATGCATTGAATCTGTGGTTCATTGATTCATTCCGTTGTTGCTTGGTTTTCTGATTGTCCATATGATTTAAGTCATACCTAGAATAGCTTTCCTGTGGACAATTTAAGTCACTTCTGACCTTTGTACATTGGCATTTGGTTAATATGCATATATGTGAACCGGACTGCTCTGTGCCTCCTGAAACCTCCCAGGTTCCTGGCTTTATCTTTATGCACTTTAGAGTTGGCAGATTTGAGGCATCACACTGTTTCGACTGTTCAAACAGACTCGAATGGGGATCCTGTTGCTCAAATGCATTTATGGTGTCTTCTCATGAGTATTATTAATTCAAAGCTCCATATTACTGTAAATTTAGGAGTTCAAATAAGGAACCACTGATCAAGGAAAGCCAGTCTAATGAACAATAGACTGGCTTAACCATACAATTACCAAACTATTGCCCATTATCAGCATGTGAAGAATTAAGAATATGATTTGTGTGCTTGTTTCCATGTTCTGATGAAGTACAACATTGTATTAACTCCATATTCCATATTTTCACAGATGTAGTTCCCTCAGATGTCTTCGACTTGTATCTTGCTATGAAATTTCCCCTAAAAAGTTCATTGAAATGACCAAGAAACTTCCCTTGTTGGAGGAACTAGAATTGCGGCATTTGTCATTATCAGCAAAAAATCTTGAAGTTGTTGGACTTTCTTGTCCCCAGTTGAAGTCATTTCGGTTGAACTACCGAGCTTACTGGCATCCAGGCTTGCAGCGCAATGACAAGGCATTATCCATTGCAAAGACCATGCCTCAACTGCGCCACCTCCATCTTCTTGGGAATAAGATGAGTGATTTCGGTCTGAGAGCCATTCTTGATGGTTGCCCACACCTTGAATCTCTTGACCTACGCCAGTGCTTCAATCTCTCTCTGGAAGGAGATCTGTTACAGAGATGTAAAGATACAATTGAATTATTAAGGCTTCCCAAGGATTCAACTGATAATTTGGAATTCTATGCTCAAATTGTGTCTGACGAACATGTTGAGCGCTGCAGGCGCAAGTTGCAGAACTACTCATTATGATTGTTGGAGGCTGTTGAAGATTATTAGTTTAATGATTCCCATGTACTTCGCATGCTGGCTGTTTTTTGGCCTTGTGCTGCGTTTTATTCATTTGTTAGTGTAAGACAAGGATGTTTGAAAGTGCTTATTGTTCCTGATAGAGTGATAGTCATGATTGGGATGTTTACTGTCACTCTAATGTAGGATTTCTACCGAATTCAGGGCCAACAAAATCCCAATTCATCTCCTTCGATCGCTTTTTGGAAGAGTGATTGTATTGATACTACAGTTTGAGTCGCACATGCTGAAAAACAATGAAATAAAGTATATCATATCCAGTCTGTGAAAGGTGCATTTGAACTATGTTTGTTAAACTGTTTATTAACTTTCGCAACGAACCTGATATATACAGCCAATCAACATTCTTGTTACAGATGCTTTCTGTTGTTATCTGAGGCTTTTGCTTGGTGCTCTATGCTGGTTATGATATATCTTGAAACTATGATCTGTGTACGTGAATGTCGTTGGTACGTCCGATTTGGTGTCATTATGCGCTTGTAGGGGATGCTGTCATGGTAAATCTTGTTCTCTCAGTGAAAGATACCAGAATCCATAAGTTCTTTGCCAGATTTTGTGCTATTCTTTAAAAATGGACATTCATGTTCTATTTTGTCAATGCAGGTCCATATATTTCCTATACAGCAGCGAAGTTTTCTGTCAGGTACAATTTATGACTTCTGCATCCTTCTCAGGTTTTTTCCCATTTCGTATAAATAGCCAGTCACCTTTTAGATCTCTGTCTAGTATCATTTCAAGTATTAGGTGTATGAGGCTTAAAAACCACCGCATTTTTTTGATACTGATTCTTCTCTACCTTTTCATTTTTACTTTCATACATTACTTGTGGGGGAGAAAAGAGCTAGAAAATAGCAGAAGTTATACATATAGATGAAAATGCACACTGATTACATTAGGATTGAAACCCATGATGCGTTGCTTTTAATGATAAAATATATGGAAATAATACAAAGCTTTAAACCATATTTCTTTTTTTGTTTCGGTTGATCATTTTGTCTTTGTGCACAACTTTAAATTCCCTCTTTCAGTTTTTCCCACTTTTTACTGTTTCATTCATGGATTTGTTTTGCTGGAAACTGTAGTCATGACTAATATCTCTAGAAAATAATTCAAACTGTTTGACTCATGTTTTCCTTTCTTGTCTCTCACCCGGGACTTTTGTCTCTCAGTTAATTAGAAAGATTTTTTTTACGGAAATGATGTAGAAAACGGCACGTCATCTCGGTATCACCCGCCGTCTGACAAACTCTATTTATTGGGAGCCAAATTCCGCCGTCTCCCTCCACCCCCAACTGCATTTCACAAAAGCACGACTTTTAGAAGCACAATAAACAGGCTATGGGAAATTCCGTAGAACCACAATTTCCTGGACCAAAGCAGCAGTAGTTGTCTTCTGCTTAAAGGTAACAAAGTGTTTGCTTTTTTTTTTCTTTCATTATGGCATTTTTTTTTTCTTTTTTATGTTATTAGGGTTTAAAAGAATAGTTTTCTGTTAAACCCTTGAAATCCCAAATTGGAACCTCCAGAAATTTATCTGATTTTTTTGTTTGTTTGTAACTTTCTGTTGTGGTTGTCTAACTAGGGTGGGAATCCTTACATTGTATTATGGATAATCGATCTCCGATTTCAACTGAAGAGCCAGCTTCAACACAAGAAGTTAGAAATTGGGTTGAATTGCCTCTTGATGTTCTGTCTAAAATATTCTTGAAATTAGGGGCAGCTGATATCTTATGTAGGGCTCAATCGGTATGTTCAACCTGGAGAAAAATTTCCAAGGATCCTATGCTGTTTCGATCTATAGATATGAGATGGAATTTGTATGAATATGACATCTATGATATGGAAATAATGGCGGCAGAAGCGGTGGATAGGAGCTGTGGCCAGCTTGTTGAGTTATTTATAGAACGTTTTTGTAGGGATCAGCTTTTAACCTATATTGCTGATAGGTAAGTGAATCATATATCTCTCATTTTGTTTTAAAATTATGAATTTCAAGTTATTTATTTGCATTTGTGGATGTTTTTTCTCCCTTCCATTTTGTGTCAACCTTGCTGGTTTTGTCAAGTTTTTGATTCAGACTATGGCTTGTTTAGGAGTATGAAATTTGGATTTAAGACCAGGTGAAAATAGACAGGTTCAGGTTGGATATCAGTATATGCTAATGGAATTCTTTTGAGATTTGGTGTCATCCTCTGCCAGTTGATTTTATTTAGTCGAACCATATGTTCTTCCAAATTTACCCATTATTGTAGGCTTTTAAGCATGTTTTTTTATCGATACTAAGAAGGTTTCATCATTTGCAATTTTTATTTTGAAGTTGAAAATAGATTAACATATTGACTAAGGTTTCTTACATTATAAAAAAGAAAACTATATTGGTACTTACATTCTTTCATCTGGTTATTTGCTAGGTTTTGGGCTATATTTTCTCATTATGCAATTTTTCTATCGGCTTTTCATTATGCATTTTGAACTGGTTGAATGATAGTAGCAGAGTGTTTTTTTGGTAGAAAAGCCAGCACAGTGCATTCGATCGGCCATTTACGCTCATAGAATTATAGCAGTTTTGGTGTGAACTTTATCTGTTAAGTATGAATTTTTGTTGATTGTAGTGCACTACTCTTATGAATTTGGTAAATCCTAGTTTAGAGCATGCTTATCCTTTGTGTAAGATATTAACTCTTCATTGTCCAATTTTTTTTTAAAGAAAATAGATACTTCGGGCTTTGGGGTCCTTGAACATTCTTGTGAAAAAAGAATACCCAGTTGTTGGCTAATTGCAGATAATTTCAAAGATTCCATTTGGTGATGGTTGGGCACCGGAAAGGCGGAAACAATTACCTTTTTGTATGCCTCGCAACATTATTTGTAACTCATCCAAATTAATTACCTGTTTTCAGGTGTAGTTCCTTAAGACATCTTCGGCTAGTATCTTGCCAGGAAGTTAGCTTTGATGCCTTGATTAAAGTTGTCGAGAAAGCTGTCCTGCTGGAGGAACTTGAATTATGCTACTGTTCTTTCTCTGGGGATAAAGTTGATGTGCTTAGAACTATTGGGAAAGCATGCCGTCAGCTAAAATCTTTCCGGCTCAACTGTTGAGGCTATAGGTGGCGACGCGTAGAGTGTGATGATGAGGCACTAGCCATTGCAGAGAACATGCCTCAGCTGCGTCGTCTTCATCTTTTCGGGAGTAAATTGACCAATGTGGGGTTGGGGGCCATTCTCAATGGCTGCCTGCACCTTGAATCTCTCGACCTCCGTCAATGCTTCAACGTTAATCTAGAACGGGATGTACTGAAGAGCTGTACGGATAATAGGCTTATATTTTTTTGGCCTTCTTATGTCTAACAGTGTTTGGAGTGGTGAATTATTTGTCCTTCCAGTAGTGTACTATTTGTAACATTTTTTCTTACTTCTCGTGACGCTCCCAAGAATTTCTTAATATGCACCGAATTTTTACATATGACGGAATTAATTGTTCTCAAATTGTATCCGGCGAGAATGTTGAGCTTCGTTGGCGCAAGTCATCACAGTACATGGTGGCTTCGTAGTCGCAAGTTACAGAACTTCGTCTTCTTTTCTTAGTGGGGTGTTATCACTTGGGTTCTGTAGAAGTACTTGCAATTAGGAAGCAGAATGAGATCGAATCCAAGGCCAATAAAATCTGAATTCGACTAGTACGATTGCATGCACATCGGAATAGTAGTAACTAAAATCAAAAAGGGGACATGAGCTGAGTCACCAGACAACCATCCCCGGACTTGTGACAGATGGAGTACATCAATGACCGACACACTCTTGGTAGTAACGACCACTTCCTTTCATGTTGAATGTTGACTAGAGAAGATGAGAGTCATTAATGTGAGGCTTTTCATCATTCAATGGTGAGAAGAAGCAATTCTAACTTCTAAGCTTTATACTAATACTAAAACCTAATTCAGATTCATTTTCATCACGCCTGCATCTGTGGAGGATATACCTTCTGTTAAAAATATTCATCTTCAAAAAGATGAAGAAAAGTAAGAAAAATTTAGACGTCATGGACAATCAAACTCCAATTTCTTCAGAAGAAGTTAGAAATTGGCTTGAATTGCCTCCCAATGTTCTATCTCTCATATTTTTAAAATTAGGGGCGATTGATATCTTACTGAGGGCTCAATTAGTTTGTTCTGTGTGGAGAAAAGCTTCCAAAAAGCCTTCGCTGTTTCGTTCTATAGATATCAGGAACAGCTGGGATTTGTTTGAGGAACAGTGTGATATGATGATTGGCCGTGTTTCCTTTAATGGTAACATGTACGATATGCAAAAGATGGTGAGAGAAGCTGTGGATAGGAGCTGCGGCCAGTTAGTTGACTTCTCTTTAGAAAGTTTTTGTTGCAATGAGCTTTTAGCATATACTGCTGAAAAGTAAGTGAATTGTTTTGTTTTGAATTAAAATTTCATGTCATTCATTTGCAGTTTTTTTGATGGTTTTTCCTTGTGTATCATAATAACTCTTATATATGCTGAGCATCTTTTTCGATTCATGGCTTGTTTAGGATTACGAAGTTTTTGGTTAACTGTTGACTCGCTTAAAAGATTTATGATTTTCATTTTTTTTTTTCATGGAGAAAACAATCGGTTAGCTTATTGAATGAGTTTGCTTACATGTTAAATTGTTGCTAGGTTTCAGGCCTTGAATTTCATTATAATTTACACATTCTTGAACAGCTTGAATGACAGTGTAGCAGACCAGTACAGTATTTTGATTGTCCATTTTATGCTCTTAGCTAGAATCATAGGCCAACCTAGGGCTATAAGAGTCTAGTAGTCGATACGAGTTTTTGTTGATTGCAGTGCACAGCGCCACAGCATAACTTTATGAGTTTCATAAATCCTACTTTAGAGCATGCTTATCTGAAGTGCAAGCTATTTCAGGTGTAGTTCCTTAAGATTATTTGTAACTTTTGTGAGTTCGATTAACTTTTTTGTATGGCCTTCAACATTATTTGTAACCTCCCCATATTAATTATCTGTTTGCAGGTCTAGTTCTTTAAGATGTCTTCGACTCGTATATTGCTATCAAGTTAGCTACGATACATTGATTAACATGGCTAAGAAAGCTGCCATGCTGGAAGAACTTGAGATATGTCACTGTTCTTTCTCAGTCGATACACTTAAAGCTGTTGGTAATGCATGCCATCAGTTAAAATCGTTCCGTCTCAACAGTCGAGGATACGATCATCCAGGCAAAGAGTGTGATGATGTGGCACTAGCCATTGCAGAGAATATGCCTCGGCTGCGTCATCTTCATCTTTTCGGTAACAAAATGACCAATGTGGGGTTCAAGGCCATTCTGGATGGATGCCTGCACCTTGAATCTCTCGATGTCCGTCAATGCTTCAACCTTAACCTAGAAGGGGATCTACTGAAGAGTTGTAGCGATAGGCTTGTAAAGTTGAGGCTCCCAAATGACTCCACTGATGACTATGAATTTGATGGTGCACTCGTCTACGGCTATGATGATTACGGAAGCGAAGACGGTTATTTAGGTTATTACAATGACTACTATGACGATTAGTTCGGAAGAGTATCACATACTCTGACAAAATGGTTGTGATTTGTTTGACTACTGTCTTTTATCTGTCTCTTGGTTAGATTTTCCTTTTGCCTTTTTTTTTTCTTCCTCTAATGTTGTTTTAGTTGTTTTGGATTGTGGCGTACTTGTTTTTCTTATGTTCTTATACGGCAGTTTACCGCCAAAATTTCTTTTTGTCTGCGAGGTCGGCATTACTATTCTTATCCTTCCTGCCCGGATGGATTTTTCATTCAATAGTGATTTACAGATTTAGAGTGCGGCGGTAAAATACACTCGAATAGTGGGCACGCAGATAATCTTATATGGATGTCCTAATCACCCTTTAATCATCAAGTGGTGCATTTTTAAACATTTTCCAAAGGAAAGGAATAAAGTGTTTTTATCAAACATTCACGACCAATGACCATGCTCCTCTTTACTATTTAGTAGCAGTAGCAAATTGTTGCTTGTTACTTCTCATCGACCAAGATTCCTAAGCCAAAGCAGCAGGAAATATTTCTCTCAATCTCTTTATCTTCAGGTAAGAAATTAAAATATTTTTATTGTGAAATTTATTCACGTTTAAGTTTTTAGAAATCTAAAGTTAATCTTCTTTAAATTAATTACAGTATTCAGTTGGTTGAGTTCTCAGTGGGTGATTTTGGTAACGATGAGCTTTTAGCTTATATTGCTGATAAGTAAGTGAATTACATCTTTCCGTTTGGTTTTGGATGGTTTTTCTTTTTATTTTGGATCAATCTTAAGAGTGATATAATAGTTTACCAAAGTATGGAGATAATCCTAAGTTTCTAACCTTTCGTTGGAAAAAAAATGAACTTTTTTTTGGAATGCGTTCCAACAGTGTTGTAACTTTTTAGTGGTAATGATATTTTTTTTTTCAGGTCCGGAGAATTGAGATGTCTTCGGCTTGTATCTTGCTATCAAGTCAATGGCGATGCATTGATTAACATGGCCAAGAAAGCTGTCATGCTGGAAGAACTTGAAATTTGCTATCGCTCTCCCTTAGAGAATACACTTGTAGCTGTTGGTAATGCATGCGGCATGCCCTCAGTTAAAATCGTTGCGGCTCAACCGTCCAGGCTACATGGGATATGATTGTGATAATGAGGCACCAGCCATTGCAGGGAACATGCCTGAACTGCGTCATCTTCATCTTTTTGGGAATAAATTGACCAATGTGGGCTTGAAGGCCATTCTGGATGCCTGCCTGCACCTTGAATCTCTCGACCTCCGTCAATGCTTCAACCTTAATCTTGAAGGGGATCTACTGATTACTTGTAGAGAAAGGCTTATAAAATTAAGACTCCCGAATGACTCCACTGATGATTGTGAATCTGATGCTGCAATCAATGATGAATCCTCTGAGGGCAGCTATCTCTCGAATTTTGATCATGGCAATGAATTCTGCCATCTAGACTCTGGTGTAGATACCGACAGTGGATTCAACTCAGACACAAGTTTAGGTTACACCTATGACTTTCCCTACGACCCAGAGTACTATGATTAGTCTCGTAGAGTATCAGATACGAACTTTGGCTTGAGTTAATTAATGTTCTTTGCCGAAATGGTTGAGTTATTTGACTAGCTACTGTGTATTTCTTATCTCTTGGTGTAGAGTGCTGAAGTACCTTTTCTTCAGTCTTGGCGTTCCTAGTTTTCAAGTGTTAGATGGAGCTTGGTGGTTTAGTTTGTTTTTTTCTATTTTGTTATTTGCGTTTTTGTGTAGGAGGTCAGTGTTGCTGCTTGTATTGTTTGTGTTATCTTTGTATCATAAAAGCACATTGGCTTGGTGGAAGTTAACAAGCATAAATGAATCTGATGAAGTTCATGGGTTTAGTTTTCTAAACGGTAAGCAGTAAGAATATCGAAAACAGAAGCTGAATTTAACCATTACGTTACACATTGAAAGAGTTGCATGAGTATTGCAGTGAGTGACTGAATTCTGGAAATTTTGACTCTTGTATTCCTTTCTTCATGTGACCCTATATATATAATCTGTGAGTGACTGAATTCTGGAAATTTGAATCCCTTAAATTTGGATTATAACAATAAATGTCGTTCCAATGTACAACAGCCTTGTCAAGGCACAAACGGTCAGTATTCCAAAATGACAATTAATGGAGAGTAGAAATGGAACGTTGGATTTTCTTTTTGTTTATTTCCAAGAACTGGAATTCACTCTTGGTAGTAACGACCACTTCATTCAACACTTCCTTTCATGCTGAATGTGGACCAGAGAAGATAAAGAGTAATCCATTGGCGTTTCAGTTTTCAATGGTGAGAAGTTGAAGCAAATCCCAAGCTCTATAAATAAATACTAAAACCTCATTGGGTTTCATTTTATGAGCAGCAGAACCTTTTCTCCCAAGATATCCTAAGAGTTTTATCTACTTCATTCTTGCATTTGTGGAGGATGCCTCCAAATAAAAAAATTCATCAGAAAAAGAAGAAGAAGGTAGAAATCATGGACCATCAAGAAGAAGTTAGAAATTGGGTTGCATTGCCTCAAGATGTTCTATCTCTTATATTTTTAAAATTAGGGGTAATTGATATCTTACTCAGGGCTCAATTTGTTTGCTCTGTGTGGAGAAAAGCTTCCAAAGAGCCTTTGCTGTTTCGTTCTATAGATACGAGGAATTGGTGGGGTTTGTTAGACGATGACATGTATGATATGCAAAAGATTGTGAGAGAAGCTGTGGATAGGAGCTGCGGCCAGCTGGTAGACTTCTCTATGGCACGTTTCGGTAGCAATGAGCTTCTAGCATATATTGCTGATAAGTAAGTGAATCATATCTTCCATTTTGTTATAAAATTTTGTGTATTTTTTTCTTCCATTTTGGCTTGTTTAGGAGTAAGTTCGGCAATTTGCTTTTTGTTGATTGTAGTGCACCATTCTTATGAGTTTATAATAAATCCTATTCAGAGCATGCTTACCCTTTAGGGTAAGTATTTTGCGATACAAAGAAGTATATCCAGTTGTTGGCTGAATTGACATATTCCATCTTGAGATTATAATTAACGAGATTGTCCTAATTAATAACCTTCTACTGGACAAAAAAAATAATACTCCTATATATTTTTTTTGGGGTATGCCTTGCAACGCTATATGTAACTGCTCCGTATCTGTTTTCAGGTCTGGTTCCTTAAGATGTCTTCGCCTTGTATTTTGCTATCGAGTCAGGTGTGATGCATTGATCAACATGGCTAAGAAAGCTGTCCTTTTGGAGGAACTTGATATATGCTACTGTACTTTCTCAGGGGATAAGCTAGATATGCTTAAAACTGTTGGGAAAGGATGCCCTCAACTAAAATCATTCCGGCTCAACTATCGAGGCTACATGGGACCAGACAGAGTGTGTGATGATGAGGCACTAGCCATTGCACAGAACATGCCGCAGCTGCATCATCTTCATCTTTTTGGGAATAAATTGACAAATGTGGGCTTGAAGGCCATTCTCGATGGCTGCCTGCACCTTGAATCTCTGGACCTCCGCCAGTGCTTCAACGTTAATTTGGAAGGGGATCTACTGAAGAGTTGTGGAGACAGGCTTATAAAAGTAAAGCTCCCCATGACTCCACTGATGACTATGAATTTGATGATACATTTGATGATGGCTATGACTACTTGAGTTACACTGACACCAACTTAGACCTAGATTTAGGTTATGACAATGAATATGGCTCCGATTAGTTCCGCAAGAGTTTTCTTTTCTTCTTTTATCTTTTGGTGTTTTAAGCGTTGGAAGGCTTGTTGTTCTTGCCGTCGTGTTCCTCTTTATTTTATGAGTTTTTGTTCATATTTCTCTGAGTCCTATAAGGCCTATTCCTAGCACATGCCAAGTTATGGGAAAACCAAAGAAGCGATAAACGTTCTAGCGAACGATATTATGAATAACGCCGACGATATTGAGATTATCGTGGGCGTTATACATTAGACGATATAAATAATATCGCTGGCGATATTAATTATATTGACCACTGGATATTTTGCAACGGCTATTTCCCCCAACTGGGTTCCTATATATACGCCCTTGTATTTTTCCAAGGTACTCACACCTACTTCAACCTATATTTCACCAATTTCTCTATCTCTATTCTCATTTTAAATTTCATAATCATCAATGGCGAGATCCAATGAAGAGAGGAATGTTATTATGAATAGGTTTAGATTACAACAAGAAATGCATCGAAGGAGGTTGCAAGAACTTGACGATGAGGAAGCTGAAGATAATAAACTCATCGACATTTTGATGCTAGTACATACGAGCCAAATACCTAGAGTTCCAAAGCCACAAGAAGTATTCTCAAGAAGGTATACGTATCGAGGGAGGGAATTTTACCATCAGAAGCTGATGCACGATTATTTTCTTCCCAATTGTGTGTACTCTGATCGAGATTTCCAAGGTCGATTCCGTATGCCTCTCAGATCTCGGTGATAAAGATTATTGAAGAGCTTTGTCGGGTAGAACCTCAATTTAATTATCGCTTGATGCACTGAATACTAGAGGTCATAGTCCTGAACAAAAAGTTACTTCGACTTTAAGGATTCTAGGTTATGGAAGACCAGCGGATGTGAACGATGAGTATCTTCGTATGGGTAAAACAACTTCATTCGCTTACCTTTCATTGTTTTGTGAAGTAATTATTAATCATTTTGGTCCACCATATTTACGAAAACCAACCGAGGAAGATGTTAGACAAATATTGAGGGAGAATGAGGAAAGGGGATTCTCAGGAATGCTAGGTAGTCTCGATTGTATGCATTGGGTATGGAAAGGATGCCCTGTTTATTGGGCCGATCAATATAAAGGTCATTATCCAAAACCAACAGTTATCCTTGAAGCTGCTGCTTCTTACGATTGTTAGATATGGCATGCTTTTTGTTGTCTTCCGGGTTCACAAAATGATATCAATGTTTTGCATAAGTCGCCTCTGTTTGAATATTTGAAGCATGGAATTTGTCCCCAAGTCCGTTTCATGATTAACTAGCCACCAAGTACACTCATGGCTATTATCTTCCGGATGGTATCTACCCAAATGGTCCACCTTGGTTCAATGCTACTTTGTCATCCTCATGCCGTACATTAGGCCGTTCATACCGGCATTTTAACGATGCCCAAATGGGAGCGAGGAAGGATGTGGAACGCGCTTTTGGAATTTTGAAGAGGAAGTTCGCTATCATTTGTGGCCCATATCGTGGGTTGAGTCCTCGTGAAATGCACAAGACTATTCTCACTTGCATAATTCTTCGTAACATGGTAATTCATGAAACCCGTCGTGATCCGGAGTGGACTAACTATGAAGATGAAGATTTGAGGCCGGAGATTCGACCACAAAGAGGCGTCCATGCAAGGAATTATGCTCAAATGACTAATTACATTCAGAACCGAAATTTGTATGACAGTTTAAGAGAAGATCTGAGATTGAATCTTTGGACAGAGCATGGAAGACAATGAGTTATGTAATTTAATTTAAGTTTTATATATTTTAATTTAAGTTATTTATTTAATTTAAGTTATTTATTTTAATTTAAGCTATGTATTTTTATTTAAATTAATGAGCAATAGACTTATTTAAAGTTAATGAGCAACAACATTTCAAATTAATCAACTTTTCATTTCAAACTAATATTAAGTAGAATGCAACAACAACATATCAAATTAAAATGCAATACTTTAAATTAAAACTTAATTTAATACATCAATCATTTAGAGGAACTACTACATCAAACTCATCATCAGCCCATCATCATCACCATTTTTGTTAGTAAATCCAAATTTTTGTTGTTCAATCCGTGTTTGAATTCTGTCAAATTCAATTTTCCACACATGTTTTTGCTGGACGTTCATAATTGAAGTGTTAGCTTGAAGAATGTTATGCTCATCATAGTCATAACCCAAATTTTTCTTGAGAAAGACGACTTTTTTTTACTCTCCATGTTTTGAAATTTCCTATCAACTGCTCTTTGCTTCTCGACATTCTTTTGATGTTCCATAAGCTCACATGTGAAATCCACCGGAACTCCCTCCTTCTTAAGCTAATTTTCTAGCTAGTCTTGCATTGTTCCTTCCTGGCAATTTTCTCTTACCATCATCATAATTATTAAAAACTAAGTTACCTTTTGGGTTTCTTGCAGTATCTGGTGAAGAATTTGAATTTGGTGTTGAGGGAGAAGAATTATATGGCGACCTTTCAGGTACTTGTTGATTAGTTATTAAGAAATCTGGATTATATTTGTTCAACACCTTCAAAATATGATAACAACTTTCGAAAGCGAACTGTTCACCATGTTTTCGCTGCCAATCTAAACGAACTTGTCTTTCAAAATCAACATCCACCTGACCACTCTCCTTGCCTGCTCTCTTGGCTTGCATTATCAATGCAACATAAGCGGCTACTTCCCTGTTGATTACAATGAAGTGTTCTGCCAATCCTTTTGCATCACGAGAATTGATGTTCATGGTTTGTTCTTCATATTTCAAAAATATATTATCCTACATGGTGTTACCATGTTGTTGTGCACCATCGATACAATCTTGGGTAAAATAAACATAATTACGACAAATGCATTCATCCTCTATCAGGCTGTATTTTGCACCACGGATTTTGTTTTTTCTAGCTTTGCCTTTGTCTTGACTTTGAGATTGTGAATCCATATTACAAGAAATAAAGAATTGTAGAGAAGGTGTGATTGTTTTAGATTTGAAGAAGAAGATGAGAAATTCTAGAGAAATTTAGAAATTATGGTGTGAGTTGAAATGAGATTGAAATTATGTATTTATAGGGGGAAATAGTAGCCGTTGGATGAAGATCTGGTAAGCGATGATCTAAGAGCCGAGCGATAGCTTGACTAGCGCTGGCGTTTTAATGACCAGCGGGCGAAGGCTTGACCATCGAGCGATGGAATCTCTATCGCTCGCAGGAAACTCTGTCGTGTATGCCTATATGTTATTCCTGACATATAGGCATATGAGTTTGGCAGTTTGACATACCCATAATGGGTGCATATATGGCAAAACATGATGTATAGGAATACGCCTAATGCCTCCAATAGGTATGTGTTATTATGAGTACCATAAAATGTGACCTCGAATAGTACAATCTTGTCGAGGCATTTCAAAATGAAATTAATAGAGAGTACAAATGCTACATCGGTTTTATTTTAATTTTTGTTTCCAAGACAAAATCACTCTAGTGGTACCAACTAACAACCACTTTATAATTTTGACGAGAAAAGATAGAGAGAGAACTAAGGCGACGTCACCTTTTTGCACTGATGCCCGAGCTCACAAAATGCACAAACCTGTCATGCCAAAATGCTCATTTTTCCTGTCCATGAACAAAAACCCAACCAAGCAGGGTGTGTACTCGTGGGGTAAGAAACGCTTTAGATAAGAAGGATGTCCCAATTAATGCCACGATGCATGGTAACAACTGTTACCTAATAACTTCATGGCGTAGCACAAAACCCATACCACCGCATCCCTTCTAGCTCTATTGATTGATACGTCAATTAATGTCCCATAGTTAACGATTTAAATCAAAAACATTGAATTAACCCCAACGATTTAAATCAAACACCGGAGTCATCCATTATAAATAGTTGTACTATTCCATATGATCTGATCATCTGTCCACTAAAAAAAGGTAAAAATCAAATTCTGATTCTGTTCTGTACCAATCAAAAACCGCGCGAGTAAGGAATCATTTTCACCATTTCCATTTAACTCAAGACTCTATAGATGAGGGGCATCATAATTTCTTTTCTGATGGTTCTTGGGGCCATAGCCGGCCTCCAAGTTTCCCATGCGGTAAGTTCTGAAAATATTTCTAGCCCATTTTCCTTTTTTGTTATATCTAAAACCCACCAATAAGATGATAGATATCTAAAACCCATAATTAGTTTTAGTCTTGCTATTTTTACTAAACTAACCTTAAACTAAATAAAGAGGTTATTTCGGATTTGGGAAAATATGTAAAACATATTTAGGAAAAATATTACTTCCCGGAAAAAGTCAAAAACTAAGATATTTAGGAAAATCCCCAAAATCTCATTCACCATTAATTGTTTGTAATTTAGGAGACTAGTTCTGTTTCCATTCAGAATCCTAAATTATCGGGTTCGGATCATCTGTGCCCAATTTTTGGTGTGCCCTCTGTGCCGACCAATCTACCCGTGACATGTGTCTTTCCAAAATTACGTTAACTAACTCTATATATTCTTTCCATATTCCTCTTTTGCTAAATACGGAAAGCATAATAAATTTTTTGTTCTTAATTACCCTATCAAAATTTAGCCGGGATCAAATCAAACAAAAACATAATCAAGATCTCGTCTTTATTGTTGATGGTTGGTTCGTTTATATTAAGCTTTGATTAAATGAAGGATCTTATTCTTGATTAGTAAGGATATTTGATCCATAAGGATCTTATAATCTGGGCAGTAGATGACGGTGAGATTATTGAGAGCACTCATGCTTTTCTAGTTATTCTTTGAAAGAGATCAAAGTTTAGTTTAATCACAAGATTAAACACAAATTGTTATACACATGGTTCTGATAAAAAAAAAAAATCAATCTAAAATTATAATATGAATTCTATGAAATATGGTTCCCTAAATGGCTTCCTCCAAACAGAGTGCTGGTAATCTTTTAATACCATGTATCGTATGACCCAAGCGAAGATCGTTGATTATCTTTAGTAATCTATAATCTATGGTTTGGGAGTCGGGACATGCATAAAACTCAATTATGACGAATTGAGACTCAGCAAAACTTTAGTCACTGTTATTCTGGAATTGATGATAAAATTTCACTAAGTTTTCATATTGATTATAAAAAATTAAAACAAGAGAAAATTATTTTCATTTTGCTTCCATGTTTAAGAAGACCAGAATATAGAAAGGATATTAAGAAGACCTGAATATATGGAAAGGATACGTAGAGTTAGTTATGGTCGTTTTGACATGACACATGTCACGAGTAGATTGGTGGGCACAGAGGGCACACCAAAAATTGGGCACAGACGATCCGGACCCTTAATTATCGTTTCTTCCATAAATTAAGGAACAAACAAATTTCTTTTAACTAAAATAACGTGAATTTTTTTCCTAAAAAAATGTTTTAATTAATGATAATCCAAAAAGAATCTCTATGTTCCTATTCTTAGTTTTCTTACTTCTCGTTAAGAGCGAAAATATATTTTTTGCCTGTCTTTTAAATTTGTAAGCACACACCGAAAAAGATTATATGGTAGAAAAAACTGAAAATTCTGGAAAATCACAGTTATCACATTGAAACTTTTAGCTTTCACATTGTAATTTTCACGTTTTGCAACTGGTTATGTCTTGAACAAATTGCAATTATCACCACCATAGAAAACTCTGATTTTCACATTTCTTGAAAAAATTACAATTATCACCACTATTAAAAACTCCAATTTTCACAATTGTGTTGAAAAATTGCAATTATCACCACCAATGAAAACTTCGATTTTCATAATTATATGATAATCAAAATTATCATCCTAATGAAAATTCCATTTTTCACAATTTCAATTTTGTGATAATCACGGTTTTCAACGAATAAAATCAGAATTATCACCAGCTCGGTATCAAGGCAAACCCTAAAATTGAAAAAATAAAAAATTAGAGATCATACGGGTGCTACTAGTTTGAGGAAGCAAAGCAACTAATGATCCTTCGTTGTCGACCTGAAATAATGATAAAGAAATCAGTGGGAGCTTCTTTGTTAAAAGCCTTGGATCAGATGTGTATCATTCGTTAGGATGTTGACAAGATGTCAGTGGAACACCATTAGACTCCGAACATCTCATACAAAGAGAGCAATCCAACCCAATGCCATTAAGCAACTGTGGTCGTTCGTTCTATCATAAATCACCACAAATTCTAGAATTTGTGTTAAGAGTTAATGTAATGTTCTTGTGCACAAGTGTTGAGTACAAGCTTTACTTAACATGCATCTTAGAATTCATGGTACTTTAGTCTTATGAACAAGTCTTGTGTACAAGACATATCTATCATGCATTTATGAATGCATCTCTGTTTTAGTGTAGAAATTGAATGGACAAAGGAGGTCCACATGTATCTCTCTACTTGGGTCATATATTGACTAAGTGAGGAAAGAGAATGGAAGAAGAACTTTATATTAATGAAATCAAAGAGATAGAGAGGAAATACTTTCCCCATCTCCATTTCATTTCAAAATCATTCCAAACAATCAAATATATTCAATCAAACAACTAACAATTGGTATCAGAGCATAGATCGTTTGAATCTGATCTTGTAGAGTGAAAAAAAAAATCAATTTCTACCCATTAATTCAAAAGATCAGCAACATTCAAACTTTTCAAATTCTAGATCTAAAAAAGAAAAAACCCAATTTCTTCAATTAATCATCAACCAAATCAATGGCAAGTAGTAGTAACTCAAGTTTATACATTCAACAACCTTCAATACCACTTTTTCATGGAGAAAATTATGATTTTTGGGCCATCAAAATGAAGACCTTGTTCATGTCACAAGATGTGTGGGAGATTGTACAAAACGGGTATGATGAAATTGAAGATACATCAACTCTAACACAACCCCAAAAGGATTTACTTAAGGAGAATAGAAAGAAGAATGCAAAAGCATCCATGTACATTCAACAAGGAGTTAGAGACACTATTCTTCCAAGAGTAATCCATTTTCCTATAGCTAAAGAAGCTTGGGATATTCTTCAACAAGAGTATGGAGGTAATAAGAAGGTAAGAGAATTAAAATTGCATTCATATAGAAGAGATTTTGAGAATCTTAGAATGAATGAAAATGAATGTTTGAATGAGTTTTCTTCAAGAGTTGTTGAAGTTGTCAATAATATGTTGATGTGTGGTGAGAAGATGGAAGAAAGAAGAATTTGTGAGAAGATATTGATATGCTTGCCGGAAAAATTTGAACCCATTGTGGCGGTTTTGGAAGAAACTAAAGATTTTTCTACATTAAAGTCACAAGAATTATGGGCTTCCTTGAAGGTGTATGAGCAAAGGTTGTCAAGACACTCCGAAAAGTCAATTGAGAGTGCTTTTCAATCAAAGTTGAACTTGAACTCAAAGAATTCAGCAACAAAGAAAAAATGAGTACAAGGGTGAATCAACATCGAACTTCAAAGGAAAGGGAAAATGGAAGAAAGGAGGAGCAAACTACAACAACTACACCAAGAGTGATTCCTCTCAAGTACCAAGATGCAATTTTTGCAAGAAGAATGGTCATTTGGAGAAGAATTGTTGGAACAAAGGAAAACCCCAATGTCGCAATTGTAAGAAGTATGGACATTTGGAGAAAGATTGTAGATACAAAGAAGAAGAAGAACAAGCCGGTAGAGCGGAAGAAAAAGAAGAAAAACAAAATTTGTTTTATGCTTGTCAAAGTGCCATGGTGACTTCCAAGAGTGAAGTTTGGTTTGTAGATAGTGGTTGTATAACTCATATGTTCGGTGTGAAGAGCTTGTTTGTTGACATGGATACATCCATAAACTATCTAGTGAAGATGGGGGATGGAAACATGGTTCAAGCTAACGGAAGAGGTACAATTTGCGTGCAAACTATCAATGGAGCAAAATACATTAGAGATGTGTTATATGTTCCGGATTTGGCACAAAATTTTCTTAGTGTTGGGCAACTTGTGGAGCTTGGGTATGCGGTTCATTTTGAAGATGGATATTGCACCATTTATGACAAGAAGCACAACAACAAGAGACAAGTCATGAAGAGTATCAAGATGGAGAAAAATAGAAGCTTTCCAATTGTGTTTGAAAAGTAAAAAAATGTTGCATTGAGGATGGAAACCATTGATGAAACATGGTTATGTCATAAAAGACTTGGGCATTTGAATTTCAATGGTCTCAAGGTGCTTTCCAACAAGAACATGGTGCAAGGACTTCCACAACATATCAACCACAAAGATGGAGTATGTGAAGGTTGTGCACTTGGGAAGCAACATCGCCAACCATTCCCAAAAGGTGTAGCATGGAGAGCAAAAGAACTTCTTGGTTTGGTACATACCGATGTGTGTGGACCAATGAAGACACCAACTCGTGGAGGTAATATATACTTTATCTTATTCATTGATGACTTTACTCGTATGACTTGGGTGTACTTCATGAGACAAAAGTCTGAAGTGTTTAGCGTCTTCAAGAAGTTCAAGAGCCTTGTTGAAAAAAAAAGTGGTCACTACATCAAAGTTTTAAGAAGTGATAGAGGCAAAGAGTACAACAACAAAGAGTTTGATAAATTTTGTGAAGATGAAGGCTTGGAAAGGCAACTAACCGTGGGTTATACTCCTCAACAAAATGGTGTTTCCGAGAGAAAGAACCAAACCGTGATGAAGATGGCGAAGTCCATGCTTCATGACAAGGGTATGCCTAAAGTGTTTTGGGCCGAAGCCGTCAACACCGCCGTCTACTTGATGAATAGGTGTCCAACAAAAGCCGTATGGGATAAAACTCCTTTTGAAGCATGGAGTGGGAGAAAGCCATCGGTAAGACATCTTAAAGTTTTTGATAGTGTGTTATTCTCAAATTCCAAAGGTGAAGAGGACAAAGCTTGATGAATCAAGTGAGAAGTGTATATTCATTGGCTATAGCCTCCAATCAAAAGGTTATAGGTTGTATAGCTTGAAGAACAATACAATGATTACAAGCCGTGATGTGTTATTTGATGAAGGAGCTTCATGGAATTGGGAAGAAGGTAAAATTGAGAAGAGAACCATTATTGTTGATGAAGGGAAAGAAAATTCAGCAACAAATGAATTTGAAGAAGGTGAAGAAGATGAGGAAGAACTACCTTAAACACCTCCAAATACAAGACAAGGAGCATCTCCAAGTATGTCTCCAAGTACTAGTGCATCAACATCACCACCGTCGGCACCAAAGAAGTTGCGAAGGTTGAGTGAAGTCTATGAAAGATGTAACTATTGTGTGGTTGAACCGGAAAATTTTGAAGAAGCATCAAAAGAACCGCTTTGGATAAAAGCCATGGAAGAAGAAGTTTTTGTCATTGACGAGAACGATACATGGGAGAAGATAGCAAGGCCAAGTGACAAAGAAGTTATTGGTGTGAAATGGATCTACAAGGTGAAGTACAATGCGGATGGAACGGTTCAAATATACAAAGCAAGGTTGGTGGCAAAGGCTACTCACAACAACCCTAAGTATCGGGACTACAATGAAACGTTTGCAACCGGTTGCTCGTCTTGACACCATTAGAGCCGTGATTGCTATGGCTTCCCAAAAAGGTTGGTTACTTTATCAAATTGATGTCAAATCGGCATTTTTGAATGGAGAACTCCATGAAGAGGTCTATGTAGAACAACCACAAGGTTTTTTGGTGGAAGGAGAAGAAGACAAAGTATACAAGTTGAAGAAAGCTTTGTATGGTCTCAAGCAAGCACCAAGAGCTTGGTATAGTGAGATAGATGGATACTTCAAGAGGCAAAACTTCAACAAAAGCAAGAGTGAGCCTACATTATATGTGAAGACAAAGGCACGTCTATTCTCATCGTTGCCTTGTGTGTTGATGATCTTATCTTTACGGGTAATGATGCTCATATGATTGAGCAATTCAAGAGAGAAATGATGATGAAATATGAGATGAGTGACATGGGTTTGCTCAAGTACTTCCTTGGTATAGAAGTTCATCAAAGTGAAGATGGAATGTTCATTTCTCAAAGCAAGTATGCCGAAAAGGTGTTGAAGAAATTTGGTATGCTTGGTTGTAACCCCACATCTACACCACTTGTAGTGAATGAGAAACTCAAGAAGGATGATGGAGGAAGAAAGGTTGATGAGACTTACTATAGAGGTCTTATTGGAAACTTGTTGTACCTTACACATACAAGACCCGACATCATGTTTGCTTCAAGTATGCTTTCTAGGTTCATGAGTTCACCTAGTCATCTACATCTTGGCGCGACAAAGAGGTTGCTAAGGTATATTCAAGGAACAATGAATTTTGGAATCATGTATTCAAGAAATTTGGATGTCAAATTAGTTGGCTATTGTGATAGCGACTTGGGAGGGTGTATTGATGACATGAGGAGTACATCGGGTTATGCTTTTTCTCTTGGTTCGGGTATATTCACATGGGCATCGAAGAAGCAAGAAACTGTAGATCAATCCACGGCGGAAGCGGAGTACATTTCGACATCAATAGCTACATCTCATGTTGTATGGCTAAGAAGAATCATGGAAGACATTCAAGAGAAGCAAGAAGAAAGCACCGTAATCTTTTGTGACAACAAATCGGCAATTGCTATGTCCAAAAATTCGGTTGAGCATTGTAGAGCAAGGCACATCAAACTCAAGTACCATTTCATTCGAGAAGCGGTTGAAGATGGTGAGATAGAACTCAAGTATTGCAAGACGGAAGACCAATTGGCGGACATCTTCACCAAGGCACTTCCCAAAGGTAAATTTCAAAATTTCCGTGAGCTACTAGGAGTTGGAGAACATCACATTAAGGAGGAGATTGTTAAGAGTTAATGTAATGTTCTTGTGCACAAGTGTTGAGTACAAGCTTTACTTAACATGCATCTTAGAATTCATGGTACTTTAGTCTTATGAACAAGTCTTGTGTACAAGACATATCTATCATGCATTTATGAATGCATCTGTTTTAGTGTAGAAATTGAATGGACAAAGGAGGTCCACATGTATCTCTCTACTTGGGTCATATATTGACTAAGTGAGGAAAGAGAATGGAAGAAAAACTTTATATTAATGAAATCAAAGAGATAGAGAGGAAATACTTTCCCCATCTCCATTTCATATCAAAATCATTCCAAACAATCAAATATATTCAATCAAACAACTAACAATTTGCATTCACATACAGGAAGAGAAAAAGAACCAGAAATCAGTAGAAAACCAAAAGATCCGGACAAGATTTATATTTTTGACAAAGGATCTTACTCAAGGTTAAAAATATTCATTAAATACAACTTCCACTTTTCTTTTCTCTCAAGCCTTTTTAACAATGAAAATTATATTTGCAAATGAAAACCTATTAACGGTGAGAAAAAATAATGGTAATAAATTCACCTAAAATAATGGTAACGAATGAGAAGATGCTCCGCCTAAAAACGTCTTTCACCAATAAAAACTGATTAAAGCCGAAATATTTTTTTTTTAATTTTAATACGGTTGGATGAAAGGTTAATTTAGTCCTAACCAAAATGTGAAAATCTAAAACCTATCTAATCCTATTAATCTTAACCGTAGATCTACTAATTTGGGCTACACATATATGTAATCTTAATGATGGGTTACTAAAAGAGAGAGGAACCAAACTTGGGTTCCTCAGAAATTTCCACCTCCGACTATATACCCGAATCAATAGTTACAATCAAAGTTTTTTGTTTTTTTGTTACAAAGGTGAGTGAAGTTTTAAAATTATAGAAACTTTGTTGGGAGATATATATATTTAAAAACATAGTTTTGTAATATTATATCAAACTTAGAGAAATAGTGTGGTGGTATAATTTTGGGCTCCCACACTATAGACTTGGGTTCAAGTCTCACCCCATGCATTTGAATAGGTATATTTATATATCTATAATATTTATTAAAAAT